>OMKX01107169.1:0-13963 GCA_900302425.1 Brosme brosme
CCCAGGCGTCCCCGCCGGGCGAGCTCTGTTGGCCCCGGCCGCCCTTGTCGTCGGACCAGCCGTCGTCGGCGTCCCAGGCTGAGCTGCTCCAGTCGGCACCGGGCTTCTTTGGGGGCGCCGCCACCGAGTGGCGCGCCGTCTGAGGTGGGGGGAGGACCAGAGCCAGATGATGTTTGGTGATTTTGTAGTTGTGCTATCTGCATTTATATGCAGAACTATGAAAATGAGTCATTATGTTTAGTGAGGGGAAAAGGACCCTCTAAACCACAGATCCCATTGGTTCTCTGAGGATACTGCCTGACCACACATGAGGCACCCGGCGCTCTGCCTACCCCGCCGCCCCCGGGTTGCTTTTTCGATGACGTCGTTCCCGACCAATCGGTGTTCCAGTCGTCCGGCGCCGTGTTTTGTTTCTCTGGCTCCTGTTTTCAAAAGAGAGACGGCGTCAAATACAAATCAATTTATTCTTCACTATCCGAAAAAATGAGAAATAAAATACAGACAAAACTACATAAACAAATACAATCTTACTTCCAAGCTTCCCCAATCCTCCTCCTCGTCCCAGCGGTCTGCCATTGGCTCCTGCTCGCCGTCGCTGGCCCCCACATTGGCTGGTGTCTGGGGGGCGGGGCTTAATGCGCTGGGGTGAGAAGGCGCAGGTCGTGGAGCTGCAGCTTCAGAGGCTTCGGATGGAAAGCAGGCGGTAAGGCAAAGATAACCCAAAACACTATGAAAACTATATTTTCTGGCTATTGCAGATACAATGCATTATATTATGCGTTGTATTATCACATTTAACAGCAAATCATGTTTGACTGAACCCAATAAAAACAAGGACCTACCTGGGATGGGTGTTGCATCGGGGGCGTTGGTGGGGCTGGGGGTCTGACCGCTGTTCTCCGGCCCCGCGCCCCCCCCCTCCGCTCCGGGAGCGGTGCGGATCAGCTTGGAGGTGAGAGAAGACACGCCGGTGACCGCCCAGCCGGCCCAGCTCGAGGACCCGCCCGCGGGGTGCGCCGATGAAGTCACGTCCTTTTCTGCGTCCCGCGGAAACGTAAAGAATTAGCGAGACTGACACCGCAATAAAGGAGAGCCTGAGCGGCCCTGGAAGTTATATTTATATTACTTTCTTATTTGCTATTGTTGCATTCTTATTGCAGTCCTCCCTGGTAAGGTGTATTCAGTGTCAAGGGAAGCCATGACTGATAACCTTCTTCCATGAAAGGCGTTCCTACGGAGCGTTTTGTTTGGCCAGAGTGGAGCGCTCTCTACGGCCGCGGTACACACCTAGCTCAGCCAGCATGGTCGGGTCTTCTGACACCGTCTCCAGCTTGGTCAGGAAGCTCTTGATGGCCTTGAACGCCTGGCGGAGCAGGACGAGAGAAAGACAAATACTGAAAAAAGTCTAAAAAAAGGTTTTGAAAAAAAGAAATAAGTAAATAGACGAAGAAAGGAGATAACACAATGCAAAGACTCTGCCCAACACATCCATGTGTGGCTCCTCACCTGCTCCCTGACGTTCTTCTCGGGGTCAACGGTCAGCGTGCAGAGCATGGGCAGGATGCGCGCGGCGCTCTCCGCCAGGCTGTAGTAGCTGTTGGTGGCGGCAAAGCCCAGCACGCCCGCCGAGCGCGAGGCCGGGAAGGGGTCTTTGGTGGCCCGGGAGAAGGCCGAGATCAGCACCCGCTGGCGGGTCTAGGGAGAGGAGCAGGCACCAGGAACAAACAGCGACTCATCAGTACATGTGCATTGATGTAGTAATATAGACACAGAGACACACACTTGTGGTATAATAATACCACAAGTACAGCAACATACAAAGATAATGCTATGCAATGCTCGTTGAGGACACACCATAATACGAAGCGACCTGCGTTTATAAACAGATCATTAAGGAGAAGGTAGTAGCTGACAATGCTAACAGGCATGCTCAGGACAGTCAGTATCGAGCCAAGAATCTTTCAGCGGGCAGACGAACAACCTTGCCAGAATACCTCCACTCATTTTCTAGTTGGTTCCTATTAATGTCGAGCGCTGTCACTTTCCATAGTCTTATGTAAATAGTTTTATAGTATCTTACAATTTGATGATTTGTTCAGGAGAAATTGTATTTATTTGGTTAGTTTCAGAAAGACGGAACAAACACAATTATATCTGCGATGACAAATTCAGTTTGATGTTCAATATTCCCCCTTTTGTTTCCTAATTTCATTAGCTCATTGAGAGACGATTTATTTCAGATTACTTATCGCCATCTGTTAATGTTTTGACCAATCATCTTGATAGCAGTCGGCGCTACAAGCCAATGTGACATTGCACTGTGGTACATGAATATAGATTGCTTTTGATAACATTATGGTGTGCAGTTGTATCATAACTGCTTCCAAAAACTGTTCTCCAAAAGAAGGATACTTTTTTATGTTATCGAACAGGGAAACAACCTCAAAAAGTCTCCAAAATATGGAACAAATGCACACTGAGACACACCATTTTATCATAATCCCCCTCATACGCGAACTGCCATGGGGTACACTTCTTAACATTTGGATTATAAAGTGAAACTCCTTTATAATGGAATCTTGACTAGGGTTAGGGTTAGGGTTGATTCCATATATCTTTTTCACTGGCGCGATTATTATTGGAAAATGCCGCAAATTTGCGTCGTAACTGATGTAAATAGTTGACGTGAATTTGTTTGCCCGAAGTTTTCTCTCCGTTTTTCTTGCCTTTTCGTTTCGGTTATTCGTAACGTGCCTGATGTAAAATCACCCGTAGTCTCGTTTACACATTGGACAATGTTACACACATATTTCTCCTAGTGCAACACAATTTCCTTGATACAAGGCAAAAAAAGTGTTAATTATCAATATCAGCGATCCAATACTGGGAAATATTGTCCGATGTCCAGTCTTTAGAACAATGCTGTTCTATCTAAACCTTTTTCATGATATAGTTAAAGGAACTAAAGAATAATAACAAATCAATCTGTTGAGAACTCTAGCCATATTCTGCGTGCATGGCATTGTGTATGTTAGGCCTATATTATACAATTTGCGAGATATTCGTTCGAGCAACATATAATATATAGGCCTACAGACAGATCAGTTATATTTCACATTGATGCCATCGTTACTATCTCCTTTGCTCTGAGCGAAGCGCTTCTCTCTGGGGAAGCTGTAGGCATTTCAGCTCCGTCCTTTGCCCTGCAACTCGTTTTCTCGCAGGGTTGGGGTGGATTCGATCAGAATGCACTGTGTTTCACATGAGCAGATCCCACCCCTCTTCGCTCAGCCATCTACAGTCAACATGCCTACCGCAGGGTTGAGGTAGGGGGCGATCTTGCCAAGGCAGACGGTTGTGTTGCAGCGGATGGGGCCCTGCTCGTCCCTGGCCTGCAGCCGGGCAAAGTGCCGCATCAGTTCCTGGTTGAGGTTGGCCTCATTCAGCTTGGGGGCCAGCAGCAGCATTGACTGGGACACACACAAACACACACACACACTTTAATAATATGGAAGATGGAGAAGCATCTATACTGTTGGGGTGCTTTAATCAAGTTTGGAATAAAAGGAATGATTAAGACGTAATAGTACCAAAACAAAAGCTGTGATAAGCCAGCCATCTGCTAACTAAATCCACTGAACATGATGGAAGGCTGTGTTAGTATGATCCGATAGCTGACAACATACAAAATTGTATAAAAGCTGTTTTACTGTGTGATATTATTTAGCAAAAACTAACTCTGGATAGAATGGCTGACAATGGCTGTGGGTTTAACCTGTGTGCAATCACCTGTGTTCAATCACCTGTGTTCAATCACCTGTGTTCATTAACCTGTGATCAATAACCCTGATAGACACACAGGGGGGTGATGGAACCCGGATGGATGGATGGATGGATGGGTGGGTGAGAGTGCTCACCGGACCACTAAGAAAGGAGACATTCTGGTAAAAGGCGATGCGTGTCCTACCTTGACGGTCTGTTCTCTGATGGCGGGGTTGGTGTCCGTGAAGCCATGGACCACGTGGGGGAAGATCTGAGAGTTCACGGCAGCATCGTTCAGATACTGAATGAACTGCTCCATCTGATGGGGACGGGGTGTAGGAAACACAAGTCACACTTGAGTCCCTTATACCAAGGAAGGAGAAGGGGGAACAAGACATCTAGAGGCTTAAGATGATTTGCGGGCCTCATCCGAATAGTACTTTTAGGTCAAAGTGGTCAACAGTAAACAGTTAATTACATTTTGTGTGCAAGTTAGTGTATGGCTATATCCAAACGTATACATTAAGCAGTTACACTATTTAGTAGCACTGGATACAATAGCTTTCATTCTTGGCTTGAAATCACCGTGCATCTGTGTAGGAAACCTACATTGCAATAACAGATACAGTACATACCTATGCCGCACAGCCCTAGCACCTGGACTAGGACCTGGAGTCTGGCGTGGTGTGGTGTGGGGGAGAGAAGATGTGCGGGAGAGAAGAGGTACCTGCTGCAGCAGACGTATCCTCATGGCCCGGTCGGTGGAGGAGAACATCTTCACGATGACTGGAATGATCTTCTGCTGGTACTCCTCTGTTGAGAGAAACTTGCCCACCTGGCAGAGGACGAGAGGGAGACGGGCACCCACAGAGGACGTTAGGAAACAGACCAGGGCCATTTACCCACTGATTTTGATTTCTTCATCTGGGAATACTGGTTTCATGGACACTTAAATCAGAAAGAAGTAAGCTAAATACATCTTTCTATTTATTAAGAATTTCTCTGCATCAATGGCTGCAAAAGTGTTTTTGTTATTGCTTGTTATTACAGCTAGAAAACTTCTCCATGTACAGGCACTGGCGGACCTTAAATAAAATAACAAGTGCACAAAAAAAATATTTCTTCGATAAGGGTTATTACCTTCAATAAGGGTCTTATCCTTCAATAAGGGCTTTTAGCATCATACAGGTTAGGCTTCCCAGACCCCTATAGCATAACGCAACGGTGTGTGTGGATGGTGAGGCTCCGTCTGAGCAGCGGTATATCTGTGGCATCCGCATCCGAGTGGGGGTTAAGCTTCTTAGACACTTATAGTATAACGCCACGGTGTGAGGCACATTTCATATACAACATGGCTCATTATAACGCTCATACACAACGATACTAAAAACGTATCACTAAGTTGCCGTGGGTCTCAACACGCCCCCTCCTCTCTAGAACTCTAAACCTGTAACGCTTATTTTTAAATCTCATAGTGTTTGAATTCTAGCTGAAACAGTGGGTTCACCCAAGGGCGTAGATTTGGATTCAAGATTTGGGGGGACACATTTTCAGTGGGGGGTCTGGGGGTTCCCCCCCAGAGAATTTTGAGCATCAAACACTTCACTTCCTGATTGTGGTGAATTTTTATTCAACAATTTGTGCCTTTTCTGAATTCATTTATGGCGGAAATTATAATTATTTTTGAATTACTATTAATTATTCAACTGTATTGGTCCTAACTTTCTGCATATTCAAAACATTACAGATGTTTTGGGATGTTTTTTTTAGGAATCATGTACATCTCAAATCAAATCTATTAGAGAATGACACCTTGTTATAGCCTTAGTATCCAAAATGTAAAACTACATAAAAGCCATTGTTATGGCCGACAAATCTTTCACTCACTGAAGATCAATTATTTTGTAAAAACCCAATGTAATTACGAGGAGGCAGGAATTTATGCACGTGGATTTATTATCCAAAAAAACAAGCGTGCGCCAGAGTAACATGCCTGCGCATGCGCGTGTGACTGCGGCAGGGTTAAGATGGTATGGCCCACTAAAGGGGTGTCTGAAATGATTGGGAAACGTATTTACAGGTCAGAAGGACATATAAATGTTTTGAGCCCCCCGAAATGTTTTTCATTACCTCTTTTTTCAACTTAAAAAAAAAATGTTTTTTTTGAGGGGGACAAATCGACCTTTACTTAATATTGGGGGGGACACGTCCCCTGCGTCCCCCCCGAAATCTACGCCTATGGTTCACCTACACTTTAATGTTATAGGAGGTGATCCTTTGAAAGCGGTGTTTCCCACAGCTGTCTATAGGCGGGGCGCAGTAATTCGTATCAAACATCAATGAGGTCAAACAGTTGCCGGCCTCTTGGGAGACACCGAGCTCCGTTCTGCCAGACTACCCACGGTATTCACATCCCATCATGACTAAACCTGCATCCATGAAGAGAATGAATTACAAATGTCAAGTACATGTGAATAATGCATTTCAGTGTACTATAGAAAGAATCTGGCGAACGTGCAGAACAGCGAGAATGCACTGAGTACCGACGGAGAGAATCATTTTCACCATCGCCAGTGGGTTTGCGTAATCGCTGCCTGTAGTGATTCGTGTTTTGTTGTGTACTCATGTCCTTAAAGCGTACAAAACCATAATAAGGCGATCTAAAGCGGGGGCTGAGGGGCAGACTGAGTGGTCCAGGTCCCCGTGGGTCTAACGGTGTGATGCTGGACCCTGACCGGCTGTCGCCTCTCTTTATGCCCCGCTTAACTCCATCCATTCAGCCTTCAGTAGATATACCACCAGACTTGGACCGCGGATTGTCCCATTCGTTCCCTGCTTAAGATCACTTATTACTGAGCGTGAATATAGAGTAAACATGCACAGCCCGTGTTAGAGGCCTTCTTTTCTTCTTCTTTTTTACCGTTGCGGAGCGTTGCCCCATCAAGTCTTTAGTTGTAGATCTCTCATTAGATCCAACATATAATATAACAATACTTACAATGGTTTTCTCTTACCCATGGTTAATAGCCTCTGTAAGCCTAATGCAATGGATGTCGTCCTATTAGAAAGTGCTGTAAGCAAGATCTATAGCATGATCTAAAAGCAATCATTTAAAAATGGCATTGTCATCTGTCAGTTATGTGTGTGTCAAATGTAAGAAGATCTGTTTCTAGGTGACTGCTCTCATATTATGTGAAGTATGAGACAATTTAGCTGTTAGGCCGCTCCCGCCTCATTTCTGACCAATCAGGGCATCTATTTTCTGATTGTTTCGGTGAATCCATCTAGCCTGTCAATCACATATATCTAAGGCCATATTTTGTTAAATAAGGAAATCATTTTGGTTATGCTGTAATTTGCAAAACATGAAAAAGAAACATGATCGTGGATCGTGATCCTGCCTGAAAAACATTGTGAAGTGATATTTTTGCCATATCGCCCACCCCTACTTAGTGCAGCCGGTGCCAACATTTTACACAGGATCCGATGTGATCTACTCAAGGACAACCTTCTGGGGAAAATGAATGTCATCAATAAATGAAGTGTTACCTTGAAGAGGGGTGTAAGGACCACGGCACCCGCATTGCCGAACTCGAAGGCGGTGAGTAGCTGGGGCAGGACCTTGTGTTTGCAGAAGTCCTCCGGGAAAGAGTCCAGGTTGTCGCTGAGGTCCTGGAAGAACTGCTGCTTCTCGGCCGGCTCCTTAATCTGAAAATAAACACACAAACAATAAGAACGAGTAGTGTCACAGACAAAACCCAAGTAAGACATTAACTAACTTTAGGGACGTTTGAGATAGAGGGACCGACATTGAATTTGTTCAAACTGTAGACAATGACATGGATTGCAAAGTCATGCTTTTTTTTGGAACAACTGCCTCTACCATCTTGGCAATTATATCCACATTAACAATAAATAGTAATCATTTTTCTTTCAACTTCTCTTGTGTGTTGTGAACAGTCACATAATCATCGTTGGGGTCGATAAAAGTATTGTCAATACCACCCAGACAATATCCATCATGCCAGACAATACCTATCATCATATAGATGTTGATAGATATTGCCCAGCTCCCTGCTCACTCGCATTATACTGCAAGAATAGATGTTGTATACTACATATAGTATGCATTACTATACACTATGAAGCTTGTTTACTACATAGAGTATATGCAGTATATGTAGTACTATTTGTTCGATTTCTTAGGATGCGCACGTGCGCCTGGCTGTGTGCGTCTGGCTGTGTGCGCCTGGCTGTGTGCGTCTGGCTGTGTGCGTCTGGCTGTGTGCGCCTGGCTGTGTGCGCCTGGCTGTGTGCGCCTGGCTGTGTGCGTCTGGCTGTGTGCGCCTGGCTGTGTGCGTCTGGCTGTGTGCGCCTGGCTGTGTGCGTCTGGCTGTGTGCGCCTGGCTGTGTGCGCCTGGCTGTGTGCGTCTGGCTGCCTGTACCTGGATCTCCTCCAGGAAGAGGTTGCTCTCCACAAAGCTGTTGCTAAGGAAGCCGCCGGCCGCCCGGCAGTTCTGGAGGAAGCGGGCGGGGTTGGGCCGGGCGCGGGGGTTGGCCCCCACCAGCTCGCAGTAGTGGGGGACCAGGAGTTTGGGGACCTAGGGGTACAAAAATAATAATGAAGACCAAGTTCTCTCATGATACCAGCACCTCACATACAAACACGTTGTGTTCGACAAATTACATTCTCTAAAAAATATATTTTTAATACATTGTGCTTTAAGTAAAGCATGGTGTAAAGCATAAAGTGAACCATGAGTCTTGGTTCTGTAACTAACTTGAGGTGAGTCATAGTCCTACCAAAAATACTTTTAAAAACAGCATTTCTATGATAATCCACTAAAAAGGTCACGGAAATACCCTTTATTGTAAAAGGCTAAAGGGATTTTCCACAGTTTTTCCTTTCTCAAAATAACTAATTGCTTTGCCATTATCTATTTACATATGCTCATGTGTAAGTTCATACGGTATGACCCCACTGGAAGAGACAAAAAGTTAAAATAATTGAATTCCGTTTCCGTACCTTCCCTAGCGAGCGGAGCGATGAGGCGCGTGGCAGCGGTCCGTTGAAAACCTCCCAGATCAAGCAGCCCAGTCGCCACACCTCCCCAGCCCTGCAAACAAGTCTCTTCAGCCCTTCAAGTACCGCAATCCATTTGCAAAGAATGTGGATAACATAACCCATGGTGGCGCAGTTGTGATTTGATGGGGGAAAACATCACTTAGTATTTCACTATACTTATACGTGGTAATCATACCAGCAACATCACCAGGGCGATAGACCAGCCATGTCCAGCTGGTCTATCGGCTTCATTCACTCCCCCTTTCGAGCATGTGGCAAGTGTGTCTGTTCTTTTGCTTTTGTTTTATTTATTCATCTACTACTATTTTTAACTTTGTTTTTTTATTGCTTACATGTGCGAAATAAAGACAATAAAGACAATCAATCAATCAATCAATCAATCAATCAATTTCTCGGCCCAAATAAGGGTTCTGAATCCACCATTCTCTCCAGACTATGGAAAACTCCATAGAGCCACACAACTATTTCCTAGAGCTACATCAAATGCCCAAACTGCCTAATTGACTTGGGATGTTTTGTCACTCAAATGACACAATTGATTAACACGTTACCAAAACATTTTTTTCCATCTCACCATTTCTCTGTGCCGCTGCTGCCGGGGGTCTCTGGGGGATCGTACTTCTCCATGTCTGGGTAGACGGCCTTCGGTGGCGGCAGCGAGGCCCCGTTGGGGTCCCCTTGCTCCGAGGCAACGTGGTCCAGTGCTCCCAGCTTCCACTCACCGGCGCGGTCCACGAACACCGCCCACATGCCCAGGTTGTTGTGGAGCAGGTGGCAGTCGTTGACCAGGAAGCTCAGCGCTTTCTGGGGGAGGGCAGTGAGCAGCAGTGTGTTCATATCCAAATAAACAGACTTAGCAGAGGACTGAACATTTATCAAATATGGCCATTCTACTATCATAGAGAAACCTGAAGGGAATAGTCCCTGTGTTGCTACAATTTCTGTGTTGTGTTTTGTTTTCACATATAACGGTATGCACTGAAAACAGAAAAGAAAAAGGTGCAAAAGCAATCAGAGATGCAGAAAAAGGGCACATTTACATTAGGTCTACTTCTTTTTAGATTGTGGGTGTGTGCATGTGAGAGACATGTTTAAAAACAAATAAGAAACAAACAAAGGTCCATCTCCTCACCACGATCTGGTGGAGGCCCCAGGACACTTCCAGCTCCCCAGATACGCCCTTCTCTGCCTGGGCCTTCAGGTGGACGGCCAGCGGGGTCACCTGCTCCGTCACCAGGTACAGGCTTTTCTCTGTCTGCAGGCGGAACCGTGAAAATGCAGTTCAGCGGTGCAAAACATTTGAGGCTCATTACCCCTCGGCTCCACCAGGATCATCAAACATTGCGTATAATGAGCGTAACGTAAACATTTTCATAAGGCTGGGAAACACTGCCATAATAATGAATGGAAGGTGCTCCACAGCCCCCAGATGCAGTGTTTCCGATGGCTCTGGCCAAACTATTTAAAAAACCCTGCTGAGATTCAATTCTCGGTGGTGCGTTATTAACCACATTCATTCAGAATGATGACATCATTCTTTATACATTGTTTTCAATGTGCCAATGTGAAACGGTTTGTGACTTGCCCTGTGGAGCACCTATATTGGCATGTTGATGTCTCTCTGAGGGGAGGGCAGGGTTCAACATCAGTCTTGCACTTGAACATTATGTTAACAGTTGTAGTTGAACTAGTTCCTCTTCAAGAGTGGAACATAACTGACAGTCTTTCAGAATAGGAAGGACCTAGCATTTAAAAGTCTGACACGCAATAAATATTGATAGAATTCCATTGGAAATATCTATTTTTCCATCATGATTGTACAGTTATGAGGGGAGGACTAGTCTATAGGTTCTTGACTACACTAAACATCCTACCAGACATTAACCCCTATACCTGTGTAAGCTTACAACCACTAGTTCACACTCACCTCTGTCTGAGGAGCAATATGTAGAGGGAAAAGACAGATACTCATGAACGTCTCCAGTTACAAGAATATGTGGATTTTTTGTAGTGTGGAGTTTGACTAGGTCAAATACATCACAGACACACACCTCCAATCCATCGACATAGGCCAGGATGTTAGGGTGACGGAGGGTCTTCATGCGTTTAAAGGCTGCCTTGGCAAGCTGGGTCTGCTGATCGGTTCCTTGGGCTACCTCGTACACAAACACGGACACTGGCTCTCCATTCGTCTAAAAACATAGAGATAATTTCAGGGGTATGACAATGGCACATATGACTGCAAAACAAATGCTCAATGTGCCAGTCACAGCGCGGATAGAAGATTACAAGTTTTAAATCACAAAATGTAGTACAGGGCATAAATGTTATTTACAGTGGGTGAATACATGTCAAAATAGTTTTCTCAAAAGGACCACAGCAGTGATGCTAGCCTTTCTTAATGAGACCATATAGTTGCCAAGCAATGCGACGTTAGATCGCCACGTCTGTGTGATTGCCGCCACTGGTTAATGGTGTTAGAAGCAATTCATATCAATATAAAAGGCACACAAGTCCCGATCTTAAGACAGCTATTGTTTCATGCAATTCGATAAATTTAATTATGACAGGGGGTGACGTGGCGAGTAATACGTGTCAACCTATCGGCGTAAACAAAGCCTCTGCTGTGGTGTTTGCGATCACTTCAGCTAGGAACCTAACCGGCTCTTGTCTACGGTTAACATTGTGGCAGACAATTACTAAAAGGGATATTCCTTGCGTCGAAACGATGGGAAATAAGTTGCAGATTACGAGCCATGACAAAAGAGTAACATTGTTCATCTAGCGATGCTTAAGTTATACAGAAAGGCCTCCGCAAGAGAAGCGAGCTACTACAAGCTAAACTAGCTAGCTAGGTGGCAACGCATCTTCTTCGAGTAACAGCGACATTCTCGCCTCTCCTTTACCTTTCGTTTTCCCCGATGAAGTGTCCATAATCCGGATGATTCATGGGTGTCTGGCAAAATTTCATAAGCAAAGTCTTTGACCGGATCCCTAGCAAAAAAGGACCACATCTCTTTTCTTCAAAAAGCATCAAGCACCCAAACACAACTGCATAAAAACTTGAGGCAGGCAACCAGGCAGGCACCTAGCTTTGTTGCACAGGCACGGGTTCCGTATAAACGTTCCCCGGCCAAAATTGGTTCCGCATACATATGCATATCCGTCGCCAGCAGCATAGAAGTATGCTACCCTCGTATGCTAGCCTAGTAGTGTTAACGTTTCTTAACTGGAACAGAAATGTCTGCCCCATTTAATTAGTACGTTAAATGCCCAATTCTCAAGTACAACGGCAACCAATTCTTAAATCATGCATCATTCCTCCTACCTACATTTAGCCAACCAATTTGGCAGCCTGGTGTGCACCCGTATTCACATTATCGTCCATTCTAAAATATTGTCACTTTCAAATTCTCATTACTATATATATATATATATATTGACAGTATCGAAGTGCAATAAAATATCGACAATATAGTCTTATATAGTCCTTTAATACAATTTCAGTCTCAAATTCAGAGGCCATACAAATACACCATAACACTCAGTAGCAATAACTTGTTAGCAGGGAGTTAGGATTGTTATGGAGCTTCTTAAGGCAAGTCCAGATGGAGCACAAAGTTCAGCAAAGCATATCGACTGGTAGGTGCTCAGACTCGGAGGCCACACAGACACAGCCTGGAATAAGAATGCAGCTAAGCACAAGAAATACAGTAAGGAGCATGTGGTCAACCTCCAGGCGGGCCGGACGATCAGCCAGTATGTGACGAATCGATGACCAGGGATGGAGGCTCAGCAGGGAACACGTCACAGAACAGCACCAGGGATATCCAGGAGACAAGCCAGTCAGCAATGTGAAGACCAGGAAAATGGTGTTTGTGTCATGGGGCGGGTTAAGGAAGGCAACCAGCCCCCACCTGAAGATCAGAGGCTAGATGCCTCAGCAAGGATGTCACTCAGACCCAAAAATATGCATTTTCTCACAAGAAAGAAAATCCTTGGTTGATGGCTGGTGGAGTTTAATTCTTGACTTTGGACACTGAATTAAAACAATTTCTAACAGAGGGGACAAGTTAGGGCAGGGTTTTCAAGTTAACCATTCCAATTAACGGTCCTACCTCTGCCTCTCATGACATGTCAGCTGGATAAAGCTTGCCAATTAAAAAGGTAACCGCCACACCCCATCTCAAGGAAGCTTTGATGAGCCAACTCCAGTCACAACCTTATGTAGTTAAGCTAATGATACCAACGTCAACATGCAGTTCTAGTGAGACACTCACTAATTCATTAGACAAATCAGTCTATTGTGATGGGATGTTTCCATTTATATAACTTAGTCTGGATTTTATAGCAATATGATACCCTGTCAAGATTATTTAGATTTATAACTTTTCATTATTATATTAGTCGTAGTATATAGATTACATTTCATTTGACCTCCCTCCATACATATTTAGGGATATAGGTGGCAAAAACTACTTTAATTTAACAATGACCAGATTCTGTAGCATTTCTTCCTTCCGAGATATTTATTTCAAAAATATTGATGGCAGCATTTACAGCTGAATATGTATCAATTCTGTTTTGGAGTTTCACTTTTCAACTCTAAACTAAGTAGTTTACTACCATTCAATTAATTCTGTAACTAACCTAATCTTTTCCTCCTGCCTAATGAATGCAAACTAGCTTTATAACAGCAAATAGGAAAGCAAGACACCGCAGGGAATTGAACCCCATCCTGATATCAGGAGTGCCACCACCGGAGTCTTTTGCTTTTTTTTTTTGCTGTTAAGGGCTAAAAGCAAAACCTGGAGGAACAGCCTGCAAAGAGTTTGTTCCCCCAGGAAAAGAAAACCCCAAACACCTGGTCATATCTACTATCTGTCACCAGCTGAGGACTTTCGATCGGACGCGAGGCTGAAACTAGAAGAAGAAAACTGGTTTCCCCCACCCAAATCTCCCAGAAACACTGCATTTGATGCACACCTGACAATTCCACATTTGTCCAAGTTATCATGTTTACAACCCAATGTGTTGAGACAATACTTATATCCACATTCTCCCAATAATCTCACTCAGCACCCAAGACAGATTCAAACCGGTCATTCGTGCTGG
>OMKX01107174.1:0-10185 GCA_900302425.1 Brosme brosme
CGAGTGGAAGTGGAATTGACCAATTATCTATTTGACTTTCCTCCTTAAAGACGGCGCCGACCCGCGAGCTCCTGTCGAGCCGTCAAGTGCTGATTGTCCAACAACAACAACACGCGCGAGGAGAAGACGCGCGTGAACAGCGCGGGGGGTTCGACGCTTCGACGCACGGATCTCGTGCTCCAGATGACGTCCGTCGTCGCGTGGCGGTGAGCCGGTACCGGGAGACCTCGCGGTGCGCCGACAGGAAGCGGAGGAGGAGAGTTTAATCATGGACGCGCTGTGCCGCTCAGCGGGGATATTCGGCTCGCCCTCCGCGGCTCCCAGCGCGCCAGCGGGAGCCAGCAGCGCGCTCAACTCCAGCAAGCCGCTCGCGTTTTCGATCGAACGGATTATGGCGCGGACGCCGGAACCGGCGAGGTCGATACCGTTCCTCCCCAACCTGTTCGCTCACGCGGGGAAGGTGGACCCGAAGCAGCTGAGCGCGACGCAGTCCGCCCTGCACTGCATGCTGCCCTTCGTGCCGCTCGCGTACGACTCGGGTCACAAGTTGATGAACCTCGCGGGACTGGACGCGAGCCCTTTCGAGGGCTCCGGGCGCCACGCGGCCGACTTCCTGAGCGTCGGGCTGAACTACAAGCACGAGCAGCCGGAGCTGAGCGCGAGCTCCGCGGGGCAGTACAAACTCTTTAGACCTCGCGTGGTCAACCAGTCCTCGTTCCATGCGATGGGGGGGACCGCGACCACCGCGTGCTACCTGAACTGTGGGGAGACCCCCGCGCCGCCCCCCTCTCTCACCTCCTCCGGCTCCGCGGGTCTCGTGAACCTCCACCCCATGGCCTCTTACTTCTTCCATGCGCCGCTGCACCACGCGCGCCACAAAGCCTTTCTCGCGGAGAAAAGTAAAGCGGAGCGTCACGCGGGAGAAACGGGCTTCAAGGAGCTGCAGCTGCACCGCGCGCACCTGCTGTCCGACAAGATGCTCAAAGGGGCCGCCAAACTCAGCGGCGGCTCGTGTGCCAACAGCGGGAAGTCCAAAGTGTTCACGTGCGAAATCTGCGGGAAGGTAAGGGCCCCCGCACACACTTACATGCGCATACACACACACACACACACACACACACACACACACACACACACACACACACACACACACACACACACACACACACACACACACACACACACACACACACACATTTCTTCTTCTCATTCCGCTGGTCTGAACTCTCTTTACCTGTCCAGGTGTTCAATGCCCACTACAACCTGACGCGCCACATGCCCGTGCACACCGGGGCGCGCCCGTTCGTCTGCAAGGTGTGCGGGAAAGGTTTCCGCCAGGCGAGCACGCTCTGCCGCCATAAAATCATCCACACTCAGGTAAAGACAAACATGATGCAATAGTTGATATTACTTATTAAATAAACGAAGCTGTACCGAACCTTCCAGAATCCGTTAGAGAACCGGTACCGAGTAACAGCCGGTTCTTGTGGTCCGGTCCCGAGGCACGGCGGCTCTGTAGGACCAAACGGAACCTTCTCTGCACAGCAGCCCGTGACCCGGGCTGGTTCTGCATCAAATAAACAATATAGAATGAAAGTAAAACGTCCATTTAATGAACCATAAGGAATGTTACCAAAGGAAAAATAGATTAAATAAATAGATCTGAATCCTCCCTCCAGATCTACCGCCAAACGAGGCCTCACTATTTATTCATATTAATATAATAATAGGTATTATAATAATAATAGGTATTATTATAATAATATGTGTTATTATTTATATTTATTAATAATAACATTACTAATATTTGTGTGATTATTGGTGTGCAGGTTTTGACGTTGTATTAGTGTAGTATTTAGTGGGCATAATCTTGGACCTTTAATTATAAGTAGATTTAAAACGTGTGGTTTTCTCTTCAGGAAAAACCGCATAAATGCAACCAGTGCGGGAAAGCGTTCAACCGCAGCTCCACGCTCAACACGCACACGCGCATCCACGCGGGCTACAAGCCCTTCGTGTGTGAGTTCTGCGGGAAAGGCTTCCACCAGAAAGGTACGGTGACTTGATTTGATTTGACTTGATATATTCAATTGTATCAAAATGCTTTACAGACATGAAAAGACATCAAATACAATTGAGGATAAACACACAATAAAGTCCGGGACTTATTTCCATTGTGGTCCTCAACACAAAACATCAGGACAAGACAAGACACTCACAGAGTGTGTGATCATCAGTAAAAACATTTTTCTGAAATAAAAAAAAGTTGAAGTTACATTCAAACAAATATTCCATCAAATCCTTTTATAACTTTGACAGAACATTGCAGCCCAACGGGTGATTCCCCACAAAAAAACTTCTACTGAATCATTTAAAAACGCGGAAATAATTACCGAAATTTGTTATGCACTTTTACGCATTTCACGCACAAATCAAGTCGTGTTACTTTACGCAGCTGATAGCCTGCTCTCCTCTCCAGGGAACTACAAGAACCACAAGCTGACGCACAGCGGGGAGAAGCAGTTCAAGTGCAACATCTGCAGCAAGGCCTTCCACCAGGTGTACAACCTCACCTTCCACATGCACACGCACAACGACAAGAAGCCCTTTACCTGCCCCACCTGCGGGAAGGGCTTCTGCCGGAACTTTGACTTGAAAAAACACATCCGGAAACTGCACGAGTCTTCCGGCTCCCCGCAGAGCGCGGGAGAGACGCAGTAGAAGAACCCACAAGAGAGAAGAGATTTGGACAATAATGACATCACACATATTTAACCGGAGCGCGCGGAGCCCCGCGGGATGGGGGCTTCCACCTCCGTGACGTCATCTAAACCCACCGTCTCTCCACTCATTTGGTTTCGTTTTGGTTTCCAGCTCAGGATTCTTGTGAAATGTTCACCTATTTATTTAAATCGTTACGCTGTTGTAACTTTAAGATGCGAAGAAGACGACATTATAGGGAGCCTCCCGCTTCATCAGAAACGAGACGTTTATTCCGACCGTCTGAGGACTAACAACTCCAAACTGTGTGTGCACCTTTGGTGAATAAATGCTTAAACCTATCAGTCATGAAACCACGTGTCGTTATTACCTGTCAACATGGGAACACGTGCTGTCGTTCTGGTAATGATGTGTTGATCCCACGGTCGAGATCTCATACCGCGAGATTTGGTTCCTAATTACAGTTTCGGGTCTGGTAAGGTTCGGGTCTGGTTTGGTTCGGGTCCAGTCTGGTTCGGGTCTGGTCTGGTTCGGGTCCGGTCTGGTTCGGGTCCGGTCTGGTTGGCGTCTGGTCGCGTGTGTTTTTGCGGTGTGTTGCTCCCTCGTGTGGACGGCTTGAGATGTTTGAGTCATATCTCGACACCCTCTTGCAGGGGAACTTATTTAATAAAATAACTTATTTAATAAAATAACTTATTTAATAAAATAACACAAATGAACCAGCTTCTATATAACGCTTCAACCTGAACCCAGACTGGGGTCGACCTCGTGTTTATTCTACTGAGGGCCGTAATGGTTTCACACGGCATCACCTTTATCATGATGGTCTTAATGGTGTAACTCGGCTGTTTTATTATAATGATCAGAATGATAGGGTTTTATAATAATAATCAGAATGTTAGTATTTTATATTAATGATCATATTTTTAGGATTTAAAATAGTGATCATAATATTAGTGTTTTATAATAATGACCTAATGTTAGGGCTTAAAATAATGATCATAATGTAAGCATTATATATTAATAATCATAATGTTAGTGTTTTATAATAATCATAATGTTAGTGTTTCATTATAATGATCATAATGTTAGTGTTTCATTATAATTATCATAACGTTAGTGTTTTATAATAATAAGAATCATAATGTTATTGTTTCATTATAATTATCATAATGTTTGTGTTTTATAATAATAATAATCATAATGTTTGTGTTTTATTATAATAATCATAACGTTAGTGTTTTATTATAATGATCATAAAACATTAGGGTCGAAGGTCTGAGAGAGTACAGAGGTTCTAGGACTTTGAAGACTGTCATCGATTCTGACATCCGTAAAATAGTCGGGTAATGATGTAAACGAAATAATCTAATAATATATATAGGCCTATATGTATATACTATATACTAACCTGAGTCGACACGCTGCACAGAACGGCAGGCGGACCGACATTTAACAGGTCTAACGTCAGGTCCGTAACGTTCAATGATCGAATCAGTTCTACACTCTTTTACTCTCAACTGCACAAATTAATCAAATGAAGGTAAACAGATATTCTGTATGAATATGAAATATGAAGTCCATGTCAGGATATCAGTTAGAACCCACGATGTGTGACGCTGCCGGCGGATGTGACGGAATGTAACCGCTGGGTGCAGAGGTGACATGATAGAGGTGGTGGCCTGCAGACCGTCTTATGTCGCGGGCCTGCAGAGCGTCTTATGTCGCGGGCCTGCAGAGCGTCTTATGTCGCGGGCCTGCAGACCGTCTTATGTCGCGGGCCTGCAGACCGTCTTATGTCGCGGGCCTGCAGACCGTCTTATGTCGCGGGCCTGCAGACCGTCTTATGTCGCGGGCCTGCAGAGCGTCTTATGTCGCGGGCCTGCAGAGCGTCTTATGTCGCGGGCCTGCAGACCGTCTTATGTCGCGGGCCTGCAGACCGTCTTATGTCGCGGGCCTGCAGAGCGTCTTATGTCGCGGGCCTATGTTTGTAATGTTTTATATTATAGGCCTAATAATATATACTATGTTTGTAATGTTTTATATTATAGGCCTAATAATATATACTATGTTTGTAATGTTTTATATTATAGGCCTAATAATATATACTATGTTTGTAATATTTTATATTATAGGCCTAATAATATATACTATGTTTGTAATGTTTTATATTATAGGCCTAATAATATATATTATGTTTGTAATGTTTTATATTATTAGGCCTAATAATATTATGTTTGTAATGTTTTATATTATAGGCCTAATAATATATATTATGTTTGTTATGTTTTATATTATAGGCCTAATAATATATATTATGTTTGTTATGTTTTATATTATAGGCCTAATAATATATATTATGTTTGTTATGTTTTATATTATAGGCCTAATAATATATATTATGTTTGTTATGTTTTATATTATAGGCCTAATAATATATATTATGTTTGTTATGTTTTATATTATAAGGGCCTTTATATATCGTAAGCCTCCTGTCTTCCAGGGGAGCGGACTCTGGGGCTCTGCGTTCTCCAAAGTGGACTCAAGCAAACAGCTCAGACCCCCTGCTGCTCCGTCACCCCTGCACCCCTCGCACCGGTCCACTACATCGGGACCAGACCCTCCTCCGCCTCCAGGTCCCAGCTCAAGGAGAACCAGGTCTTCCTCTCTCCCGTCAGCGAGAGAGCAGTCAGGCGTGTGTTCGTTTAGAAGGAAGCTGAGCTGGACGGCAGCCAAGGGAGCTTCCTTCCTCTGCCCTCCTATTGGCAGAGAACGTAATGCACACTTCAAACTGATAACCTATAGAACCACGTCACTGACGTGGTTCTATAGGTTATCAGTTTGAGGGTGTGACGTCACATGTCCACACTTTAGAAACACGCCTCTCCGCCGGGCTCTGTCGACGCCGGTGTGACACCGTATTCTGTGTCTCCAAGATGTTCATGGAAATAAATGTGTGTGGAGTCACTCTCGCCGAATGAGGTAACCCGCGGGCCCCTGTGGCCCGCTGAGGGAGGCCCTTGCATTTGCAGAATGTTAAGACGGGGTGTCAGTGGCCGTCCGTTGGGATGAGTAGGCCTACAGCTTATTGCCAAAGGAGATAAGCTGGAATAGTTGCCAAGATTGTTGCTCTGAATTGAACTTCGTGCTTAAAATATGCTGCTAGAATTCATTCATTTTGCCTTTCCTGCAGTAAATAAGCAACATAATTAGATTATTTAAAAGGGACTCAGGATTCAGTTCCACCTCTCCGCCGCTAGGGGCGCAGCGCTTCGAGATCGGAAAATAGGCGACCGAAGAAATTAGGATCGTTAAAGGACTAGAGAGGTACACCTTCCATTTTTTTGGCTTTGTATTGCTTTATGTTGTATTGTTCTACATTTTGTTGACAAAAAAATAAGTTTTGGTTCATAATATGCGGATATTCGGTGATCGCTACGAATAATACCAAACCAGCCTGATATCATCATGTCTCCTCAGCGAGGCCCTGCCCCCGGGGGGGCCACATGGTGATGTCTCTGTAGGTCTGGACCATTTCTCATGGATGGTTATGATCAGTACTGTTTTTATAGAATGGTTGAGTACATAACAACCTAGTAAATATGATCTAAAGTCTTGACCACCTAGTTATTATAAACTATTACTAAGTAACTACTACTAAGTGTTGAGTACAGTAAAACCTAGTCATGATATAGTCTAAAGTTGAATCTGAAGTCTTGGCCACCTAGTTATTATAAACTATAAGTATTGAGTACAGTACCACCTAGTAATGATGTACTATCTCTGCGGCAGAGGAGAACTGCCAGAATGTTTTCTGACACTTACTAAACATTTCAATAGGGAAGGCTTTTCTATCACATCTTCAAAACGAAATAAACAATAAGCTACACACATTCTGCCAGTAATGATAGGACGATAATCAGAATATGTTTTTATTTTGTACTTTTTATGAAACAAAGTGTCCTCATTGTTTCAGTTGGTGGGATTAGCCTCATGGACCAGGCCTGAGGTAACCATCAGAGTTTCATTTCGAACCAGTAGCCACTGGGAACCATGGGCAGGCTTCACTGGTAGCATCTCAAAGGAAAGGTGATTAACTAACTAGTGCTACACTCTGAAGGGCAGACCAACCCTCCAGGTAGGCTGGGTCTGGTCCACTGGTCTGTAAAGAACCCTCCAGGTAGGCTGGGTCTGGTCCACTGGTCTGTAAAGAACCCTCCAGGTAGGCTGGGTCTGGTCCACTGGTCTGTAAAGAACCCTCCAGGTAGGCTGGGTCTGGTCCACTGGTCTGTAAAGAACCCTCCAGGTAGGCTGGGTCTGGTCCACTGGTCTGTAAAGAACCCTCCAGGTAGGCTGGGTCTGGTCCACTGGTCTGTAAAGAACCCTCCAGGTAGGCTGGGTCTGGTCCACTGGTCTGTGTTGAGTCCTGGTCAGGGATCACTTGTGACTGAACGTCTTGCTGCAGACCCAGCTGTTGTTTCAGGTGAGCTGGAAGCCTCGGTCTTGGTGGACGGTGGCCTGCAGGGTCCACAGAGCTCCACGCCCTGGACAGAAAGACAAGGCTAAATGTTCATATGACCTTTAACCTATGGTTAAAGGTCATATAACCTGTTCATTAGATATCTGACCATAGGTTAAAGGTTCATACGATCTGTTCATTAGATATCTGACCATAGGTTAAAGGTCATATAACCTGTTCATTAGATATCTGACCATAGGTTAAAGGTCATATAACCTGTTCATTAGATATCTGACCATAGGTTAAAGGTCATATAACCTGTTCATTAGATATCTGACCATAGGTTAAAGGTTCATATGATCTGTTCATTAGATATCTGACCATAGGTTAAAGGTCATATGACCTGTTCATTAGATATCTGACCATAGGTTAAAGGTTCATATGACCTGTTCATTAGATTTCTAACATGCTTTAACCACCTTTGAAGAAACGTTGTTTTGACGTTAATTTAAGACCAGATAATATCAATGTTATACTATTGCTTTAGACCATCTTTAATATGAGAGTTATGGGTCTTACGTTGCTTTCGTTTCATCCATATACTTAGTTTTACCATTTTCTGTATTGATCATCATACATTTACAAGTTTAAATGAACAAGCAGCAAACTATTGAACTACCTCTTGCATGAAACAGTGTCATAGTCCTAACAGAGGCTCAGTTAAGACCCATGCGCGGTACGTACTGCGCAGCGTCTAGAAGAGTTAGCTGTTAGCCTGTTGGTTACTGCAATGAACCAGCAGAATGAAAGGAATCCAGCATAACTTTATTTAAGTGTCTACACCACAATACACCACATTACACCTACTGCCTGAGATTAGAATCACATCGCAGGTGAAGCTTACTGGCAAATAAACTTAGAATAGTAGCAAGTAACATGCGTAAAGTCTAAATTTAAAGTCCACAAAACACTTTTCCTCTCCATCGCCGTTGTTTCACTGGTGTGTTGATGAAAACTAAAATCTAAACTCCTGTGGTATCTTTGTACCGGGCTCGGTATGACTCGGAGAGTGGTAAATGTTCAACACGTGGTTTATTCAGAGACACAAGGTAAACGAGCTGGGACTCTGGAGGTGATTCATGAAGCATCTCTCGAACACAGGTAAGAATTCAGCTTATATTGCAAGTGGGCGGAGTGGTGAATAAGCCACGCCTACAGGTTCCGATTTACCCAGGTAAGCTTCCGGTCTGTCTTGGCTTGGGCGGAAATGGCATATCTTAAACTCATTAAACTTTATGTTGTGTTAACAAATCTGTGTGCAGAAGAAGAAGCTATTCAGGACTTGTGTTAGCACCACAAATGTGTGGTGCAATGAGGTATTAATGTTCGCTTAAAGCATAGAACTAAATAATTTACATCAGTATATGCCTATATGTCGTTAACCTTTATTTGAATATTTATTAAACGATCCTTCCGGGTGTCTACGTCATCATCGTGCGACGCCGGTCGGTTGACGTAAGCACGTGAGGAGGCAGAGCCGGGACTCTGGAAGCTGATTGGTCAGACGGATCTTGGGAAAGTAATACCGGAGTAATTCCCTTCCCGTGAGATCCTCCTGTGACTTAGTTGTGTAAGTTAGTTAGTTGTTGGTATAGCGGAAACGTTGTACTTTAATTCACACTGCGAATCTCCCGCTGCGTGTCGGAGTGGGGACGCGTCGTGCGTAAAGGGACGTCTGGTCTGGAGAGGAAGGTGCTGAGTGAAGGTCTGGCCCCCCTGCCTCGAGGTCAAGGAGGAACAAGTCACCGCATTTAGAAACAGCCGACACGGTAGGGCGTCGTGTCCCTATAACTACCTGTACTAACATGGACTAACCAACCAGTACTACTACTAAGCACTGAAATAAACTACCTGTACTAATCTTAACTAACCAACCAGTACTACTACTAACTAAGCACTGAAGTATCAGAGCTACTAACTCACTAACTACACAGTAGTACTGTGTACTTTGTGTAGTACACAGTAGTGATTATGCTACTAACTAAATAACTACACAGTACTACTGTGTAGTACCTGACGAACCTGTCCAAAATGTATCCATGAGATGAATGATGGAAAAGTTGTTTAATCAAATCTTAAATTGGCTAATTTATTTTCTATTGACGGGGCTCTTACTTTTGAACCTGCACTGAGATGTTATAACTAGGGATGCACCGAAAATTCGGCCAGTATACAGCCTGTATCATTTCCCGTGTGCGCTGCTTTTTCCCCACATCCAAGTAATGATCCTTATATCTTCGATCAAGTACTGTCGCGATGCAGTACAGCGGTTCGGAATCTGCCTGGCTAAAACGAGTGTTCACAGCATCTAACCTTGCGTTCACACCAAAAGCTGTAAAGCGTTTCGAGCGATAAACGCCCATTCACTTTCTATTAGACATGTGCGATAAAGCGATAGGAGCGATAAAACGCTAGAGCGATAGCTTTAAAGTTTTAAAGCTGTAAATGAGAGTTGAAAACAGTAAAACTCTATGCAAATGAGCTAGTAGCGTTTATAAAGGACATGTAATTGTTTGTTTTTTGCAATGGTGAAAATTAAGCAAAATGAATGAAAAACAGCAAAAGCCACATTCGATATTCGGTTTCGGCTTTCGGCCAACTGTTTCAGTATAGTCGGTTTCGGTTACGGCCAAGAATTTTCATTTCGGTGCATCCCTAATATCAATACTCGAGAAATATAAAAGGAACTGTTCACTCTTGTTTGATTATGTAAACCCAACTACACAAACACAACAAGTAGGTGCCATATATGGATGCAACACAACTATATAGATGTAACAGCAGTGTACTGCAGCAGAGGCATACTGTGTGGCCCAATGGCAAAGGATTTCACAGATCCTGAAATCAACACTTTTGGCAAAGTGCCACGCTTATGTAGCCAGCCACCATAGTTAACAATCTGTTAAATCAAGACGCTGCCATCATCCCACTGAAATGCTGTCAAA
>OMKX01107187.1:0-13041 GCA_900302425.1 Brosme brosme
ACTTGATATATATTGTATACATTCAAATCCACAGGTGGTAAGGCAGAATGTTACGGGCCTACAGTGGATGGCCAGTGAAGCCTGGACTACAGCCATTGTTCTTCAGACCCCCAGCTACATGCCTTTTCTTGCAGGCACTCTGGCTTTGCCATCCGCCGGGGGGAGATACCAGGACTCAGGGAATTCCTACTGAGAATACGCCCTGACAAAGACACACACAGCAGCCAGGAAAACAATTTAGTGCGGGTTTCACATTACACACCGATTCAAAATTACAAGCAAATATCTTGTAGGAATACTTTTCAATGTATATGTGACCTATGCTTGATACTTATGTTTGCTTATGAATCCCCCTTATTCATGAATTCCCCTTCATTAGGTGATGCAGTTTTGGGAGCACGTATTTCAGTGCAAGTTTGTAACCCCTGGCATGGAGTTTGAAGGGCAGACTCAAGAAAGTATATGCACAGGGAATGAGAGGCTAAGGAATATAGAGACTAAATTCCTGGATCTGTCTGACCTCAGGCCAGAGTATAATGTGTACAAGGCAGTATATGCCCTGGCACATGCCCTACATGACATTCTGCAGTGTGTTCCAGGGAGTGGGCCTTTCCAAGGTCAAAGTTGTGCAAGTTTACAGGGACTGAACCCATGGCAGGTCTGTTTTCAATTAAATTCCATTATATTCCATTATTTTCCTGAGATTTATTATAATGTAGATTTTACTCTTCTTTCCTGCCTTCCAGCTTGTATATTACTTGCAACGGGTAAATTTCACTACATATTTTGGTGATCAAGTGTCATTTGATGAGAGTGGGGATGCTTTACCAATCTACGATGTGATGAACTGGATGTGGCTCTCAGATGGAAGCACAGAGGTTAAAAATGTGGGAGAGGTCAATGAATTGGCTTCAAAAATTGATAATCTTATTCTTGACGAAGATAAAATCTTTTGGAATTTTGAATCTAGAAAGGTCTGCTTACAATCGACCTACTGTCTTTGACATGTTTAATTTATCATAATCTGAAATGTGAAAAATGTTTGAATGCAATGAAAATGTTCCCCCTTAGCCTCCGAAGTCAGTGTGTAGTGAGAGCTGTCCCCCAGGCACCCGCATGGCCAGAAAGAAGGGTAAACCTGTCTGCTGCTTCGACTGCATTCCTTGTTCAGAAGGAAAAATTAGCAATAAGACTGGTTTGTTTGCAATAAATATATTTCTACACTGCACATCTATTGTACATATATTGTCAAACGCAAAGACTACAAGTATTTTAATTGCTTCCTGTTGTTTGTTAGACTCAACACAATGTATCAGCTGTCCAGAGGAGTTTTGGTCCAACCGCCAACGTGATCACTGCGTACCCAAAAGCATGGAGTTTCTTTCCTACATGGAACCCCTGGGCATCTCCTTGACCACTGCTTCATTATCTGGCACACTTTTATGCACTATTGTTTTTGGAATCTTCACCCATCATCGGACCACGCCAGTGGTTAGGGCAAACAACTCAGAGCTTAGCTTCCTCATTCTGCTGTCACTCAAACTATGCTTCATGTGCTCTTTGCTTTTCATTGGTCACCCAAGGCTGTGGACTTGTCAGTTAAGGCAAGCAGCCTTTGGGATCAGCTTTGTGCTGTGTGTCTCATGTATCCTGGTGAAGACCATGGTAGTTCTGGCGGTATTCAAGGCCTCCAAACCAGGTGGCGGCCGTAGTCTGAAGTGGTTTGGGGTAATGCAACAGAGAGGGACTGTTGTATTTCTTACTTTAATACAAGCAGCAATTTGTACAACTTGGCTTCTGTCCTCCTCGCCAACTCCTCATAAAAACACACAGTACCACAAAGACAAAATAATAGTCGAGTGTGTAGTGGGATCGACAGTTGGATTTGGAATATTACTAGGCTATATTGGCTTACTGGCTATTCTCAGTTTCTTACTTGCTTTCTTGGCACGGAATTTGCCAGATAACTTTAATGAGGCCAAGTTTATCACCTTCAGCATGTTGGTGTTCTGTGCTGTTTGGATAGCCTTCATCCCAGCATATATCAACTCCCCTGGAAAATATGCAGATGCTGTAGAGGTATTTGCCATTCTAGCTTCAAGTTTTGGGCTGTTACTGGCCCTGTTTGGACCAAAGTGTTACATAATTATCCTGAAGCCTGAGAAAAATACTAAAAACGCTTTGATGGGACGAGGCACACCAAGATCATAGAAACATGGTTATCTTTTTGAATAAATAGACTTAGTCGGTGGGGACACTTTAAACTACATTACCTACATTCTATGATTAATTAATTTGAAATTGTAGCCATTGTAGATGTAGGTCGGTTATAGATCTTTCCTGATTAGTTTGACCAACCTGTACAAAGAGAATAAATCTTGTATTCAACATTGTGATTCATACACTTATGTTATATTATATTACACAAACCTAATTTTACTTTGTTTCTTCAGTGAGAGGTTAGAGCCCCAATATCCCATTCCCTACTTCTTGCCTTCACTCACATGGATATCAATAGGTTACACTTAGCTTGAGAAATTCTGGGCAAAGATGAAATGCTTTCCATTCCGAAAAAACTGTTCTTCATTTTGAATTGATGTATTTGGTACGATACACTGAAAATCCAATTTACTCGATGACAGAAATAAAGCTTTATTAATGCATTTTAAATGTAAACGTACAACATAACTAAGTACACAAATCTGTCTTTATAATACCAAAAAGATCTAAACTAAAGATACATACAACTTTTTTGTGACATCCTTCATTTTGCCTTCTAACTTTCTCAATCAAACTTGTTAATTAATCAACAAAGAGAGTTATTTTTTACCCATTACATTTTTCTTGGTATTTTTCTCTGGCCTAAACAAAATGATAAAACATTTTGGAACAAATATACAGATAATCAATCCAAAACTAGAGGACAATATGGCAAAGATCTCGACAGCTACAGTGAACTTTCCAGGGGAACTGATATAAGCTGGGATAAAAGTGATCCAAACAGCACAGAATATAAGCATACTAAATGTGATAAGCTTAGCTTCATTAAAATTGTCAGGTAGTTTTCGGGCTAGAACAGCTAACACAAAACAAAATACAGCAAGGAGCCCGATGTACCCAAGCACAGCCCAGAAACCGATCGCTGAGCCTAATGCACATTCTAGAATTATTTTCTCATTGTAGGTGGTCAGGTTTCTAATAGAGAAAGGTGGCTTCAGAACCAACCAAATAATGCATATCAAAACTTGAACAAATGTAAAAGATATTACAGTCATTCTCTGCTGTGTAGGGCCAAACCATTTTGCAATGTTGCTACCTGGCAGTGTAGCTTTAAACGCCATTAACACAACTATAGTCTTTCCCAGAACACAAGAAATGCAGAGGACAAATGTTACCCCAAAAGCTGTGTGGCGAAGCATACAGGACCAGTCTGAGGGACGGCCGATGAAAGTAAGAGAACACAGGAAACACAAAGTCAAGGAGAAGAGCAAAAGGAAGCTCAGCTCAGAGTTGTTGGCCCTAACTATTGGAGTATACCTGTGATGGAAGAAAACTATGGCTGTAACAATGGTTAAACATGCTCCTCCAACTGAGAATGATGTCAAGATAATTCCCAAAACCTCATGAAAAGAAAGAAACTCAACAGGCTTAGGAAGACATAAGGTCTTCTCTGCATTGGGCCAGAACTCCTTGTGACAAGATAAACAGTCAGATGAATCTAAGAAAGAGAAATATATAATTAGAGAAGGTTTTGCAGTATTTTTATAGTTTACATTAGGATTAATACCATTGCTTATACCTGAAGTATTGCTTATTTCTCCTTCAGCACATGGTACACAGTCATAGCAACAAATCGGCTTCCCCTTCTGGAGAACCTTGCGTTTTCCTGGTGGACAGCTGTCACTGCATACAGACACAGGCACCTGATGCACGCATAAACATTTAAATACAACTAGTCAGTTCTAAAAAAAAAAGTTAAAAGTAAAGAAGGATTCAAAGTATAGTTCTCCCTGCCTGTGTGCCACCAACTGTCCAACTGATTTTCCTTTTTATAGTAAACTTCTGTCCAGGAGAAAGGGATTCATCGTAGTGTCCCACTGTTACAAACTCCAGACCCCCGTTTCTATTTTTCTGCCAGTTAATCAGCTCGTAAAAGGCCACAGGGTCACCATTGGCATCAAATGACACGTGGTAACCATTACGAGATAAATTCACCCTTTTCAACTGATCAAGGACCTGTATAGATAAAAAAAAAAAAAAATGTTGTGTGACCAAAGTGTTTACAGACAATGTTGTCATTTTCAATTATCACGGTACGATACGAATGATAATGACCTGCACTGGCTCTATTTTGATGAATCGGTCACATTGTACTGTGGAGTTTATCTTCTTACACACAATATTGTGTATAGCATGTGCTATTGCATAAACAGCTTTGTAAACCATGTTTGTGATTCTGAGCTGAGAAGTGTCAGTGTATGGGTTTTGGAGCTTCTCTATATCTTCAGTTCCATCACACACTTTATCCACTGAGCCAGCTTCTGCAAATGGAGAAACAGGACAATGTGTTGTTTCAATGAGAACATAAAAAACATTGAAAGGTTTCTTCTTTTAATAGAATAAAATCAAGTATAGGTAGTAGTAGGGTAAACATGTGTAAGATTGAGCCCCTCCCAGTTAGTAGCCGACCAGGTTAGCTCTTCTGGCTGGGTGACGTGAGTGTGAGGGGTTTTGGGAGGGTCGAAAGTAAGATTCTTGTCAACAAAGAGGTACGGGCTGGCCAGCATTTGCTTTTTGTGGAATGCATCTGTTAAAGGATGCGATTTTATGGATATCATTGAAATCACTATAGAACGGCATTGCCTACAGATGTCTCCAGGTTATTTTAAGCTACGAGCTTATTGAAATGTTACACATTGAAGCTTTAATTATGACAAAATTCACAACATTATGAAGGCTAATAATAACTGTTACTTAATGTATTATTTGTCTTTTGTATAAATTATAGTTACAAAGGCGAAGGATTCCGTAAGGAATTGTCTATGTCTCACGTTTTTCAATCTTGCAGTTGAATGCACCCTCCCAGAACTTAGTAAGCAAGTGGGAAGCAGCCACTTTAGCAGGAGAAAGATCCATAATGTATTCTCTAAAACCTGGAATGACAGATTGTGGAATAGCAAATCCAATGGCTCCTGCACAAATCCTGAATCTCTGAACTTCCGGATCGGTTACCCAGGCCTCACTGCCAATCCACTGGCGAGGAGGAGAGGGATTTCGAGTCAGCTCCTCCAGTAGAAACCTCAAATCACCTGTGGCTGTAAATGATACAACAACCATGGCTGTGGACCTGTAGAAATGTCATAATAGTTCAATGAAATTATAGATTAACTTTTTTTTCTATGCTATGTGAACATAGCATTTGTGAAATTGACATTCACCTTAGTATGCTGAATTTATTCAGAATAAACAATGTATAAACCTGCGGATAACGTCAGCCACTTGTTGAATTTTGCTGGGTGGATCATTTCGATTGAATGATTCAGAGTATTCCACACATATACCCTCTTTGTGTGCTGCTCGTAGAAAGGACGCCATACCATTGTTGCCATAGTCTGAGTTAGAGTGGACAGTGCCAATCCAAGTCCAACCAAAATATTTCACAAGTTGGGCAAGAGCATCAGCCTGGAACTGGTCACTCGGGATGGTTCGAAAAAAAGTTGGGTATTGAGTCTTTTCAGACAAACACGCGCATGTAGCAAAGTGACTGACCTAAGAAAAAAACATTTAAAATTACAAATGATGCGTTTTTACTATAGGCCCTGAAATATAGATAACATAATTCTGCAGAATAAAAATATACAGCCTACTAATGGGATGTCAAATGGCGCGACGATGCGTGATATGCTGATGCACTGCGTGGATCCAGAATCACCAATTATTGCCAACACGCTTCCAGTTTGTGAACACACTTTACTGTTTTCAGACAACAGCTGAGGGTCATTTGTAAACTGGAATGCCACCTGGACCGTCAATGGAACTGAGGCACAAGTGTCATGGATTTGGTAACCGAGTGAAATGCCCGGCAGAATGTCGGAGCTATTGTTAATCTCGTCAATAGCAAATGCCATAGCACGAGAGATGCGCAGTTCACGGGTATCCATACTGCAGACATATTGACACATAAAAAATGGACAGATCATTTTATATAATTAAAATAATTCGGACTAACTTTAATGGCGCTGAATAATATTTCTTTGTATGGTTAATATTATCTATAATCAACATGTATATTTCAGCATATTATATATTCTTCTCTAACTCACCTCCCTGTACATTCTATAGGCTCTGGTAGGCTGGTGTAGTTATGCTTCACTGTTTTCATGTTGTAATGTATCGAAAACGCACCTCCAATTAGGTAGTCCCCTTCCAGTGTAAATACAGGGGGTCGAGGAGCGCCTCGAAGCATACATTTAACAGAATTAGTAGCATTCCCTGCATCAGAAAAATCCCCAATACCAACCTTACTACCATTCTCAGGCCCCGTAGGACCAGGTCTTTGTAGAAGGCCATCTGCAGACTCATGCAAAGCAAGACCAAGACAGAGCACAACCAAACCCAGAAAAAGGGTTTGCCCAAACAAAACTGTAAAACTGGTCATTCTTAGAATGACCCCATATGTGTTGTGGATCAGGCAGCTCTCCGTGTTACAACAGTTTATATAGACTTTCCTATAGATGCTTTCCCTCTCTTAGAGTATATACGTCATTAACTGCTTCAGTGCTCATTTGTTCACTGTCTTGAATCCTCCTATTATTGTATTAGTATTCTCCACTTCCATCAATCACAAGCAGCTAGTCTGGATATGAAAAATTATGTCCATTTCAACAAACAAAACAAAGACACGAGGATTCATTATTATTATTGAGGAGATTACAGTGACTTTGCGTGTCCAATATATTTGTCATGGCACTCAGGGCTGTTTCAAAATTGTATATACATACACCAGCTTGCATACATCTAGGTGGACTGAAAAAACAAGGAAACCATTTTATAAGTTACACCTTATTTCCTAGTTTAACAAAGAAATTGTCTGAGTACTAACAGCCTGCTGCTTACTTTTAAAGCAGACAAGGCCGAACCGTGTTCATATTATTATTGTTATGACTGATGATGACTTGAATACAAAACATTGTTTATTTTGGAGAACTGATAGGTGATTAGGGTCTAACCATTTGTTTTACCCTTCATTGTTGGCTGGTGAAATTACCTAACAAGGTAGACTGCATTTAAAGAAATATTAACAAGACAGGGCTGTATGTCTTGCTGGATAAGTAAGGGGGAATAACAGGACAAAGGTCATGACCAGGCTGATCACGAACATAGGATTGCAGAGCAAAATAGATGACACCACCATTAAATCTGTGCAATACCACCATCTAGTGGACATATCTCAAGATACATGTTTGTGCCCGTTGATAAGCATGTGCAGTTTAAAAACAATATGTTGGAGATGGAAGGGTTTAATAAGGAGAGGCTATTCAGGGAAAAAGTGTGAACGCACATAGATGCTGAAATACTGGACCTGTCTAGCCTGTACAGCCTATTATCACATATATAGATTTATTGCTCACCTATTGCAATTTAGAAAGGGGTTTTAGAGCCGTATATTTTGCACACACACACAGAGCCACACATGTTGTTAGACGAAAAGGGACGACACATAATCTGTGTGATACTACCATCTAGTGGCCAGTTTTCTGACTTCAGTTCAAAAACAATTTGAAGTGTATTTATTTCATAAAACTAATGGGATCAAGATTTCATAAAGCCTCATCAAATATTTATATATTTTATCTTGTGACTATGTTGAATAGCACTGATATAATGCTATTCAGGTTCCACCCCTAAAACGTCTGCCCAATGCTGATAGGATATTTATGATATTAAATAATGAGGTGAAATCGCAAAGGTGTTACACTGTTTATAAAATAAAGTGTTTGAGAAAAAAACATTAGAAGTGGTGGGGGGCATATTAAGAGGGCAGTTATGAGAGCCCATAAGGAATCACACTTGCTTATATGTGTATTTGTATTTTTGTTCTCTTTCTCTTCCCATATGTCTTCAACAGGTCCCTTTTCTTGCATGTTACAGAGACAATTTAATCTGAATGGAATGCACAAGTTTGGTGATGTTATTCTGGGAGGGTTATTTGGGATCAACTTTTACACAACCTTTTCTGAACTTTCCTTTACTTCAGAGCCAAAGGACCCCATCTGCAATGGGTGAGTATGTCAATGATTGCTTGATCAAGGTAAATTCAGACTGCATTCATGACATTTTTCGGACATCCTTATAATCTATAATTATTGTTATCTTGTTATCTTGTCGTTTTTACAGCTTTGATGTTCTAGGGTTCAGACAGGCCCAGACCATGGCCTTTGCTGTTGATGAAATTAACAGAAACTCCAAACTGCTTCCTAATATATCGTTGGGATACAGTCTATATGATAGCTGTGTCAAACTAGGGATCTCATTCCGTGCAGCACTGTCTATGACCAGTGGCAGTGGAGAGCAGTTTCAATTAAATGAGAGTTGTTTCGGGAAGCCTCCTTTCCTAGGAATTGTGGGAGATTCTTCCTCGACACGTACTATTGCCATTTCTAGCATCGTAAGCTTGTACAATCTACCATTGGTAGGTTTCTAACTATTCCAAATAGACATAGCTACTGAGAAAATAAAATAATAATCTGGTCAAATGAATTCATCTGAATATGTTGAATGAATTGCAAAAACAAAATGATGCAGATATATAATTCTAAGCATCTTTGCCTTCGACAGGTGAGTTATTTTGCCACATGTTCTTGTCTGAGTGACAGGAAGCGTTTTCCATCCTTCTTTAGAACTATTCCAAGTGATGCATTTCAGGTAAAGCGATTCCATTACAACAGAAACAATATTTATATTTGTATTATCTTCAAGCATAAGTCAAGAACCTTGTTCATATTTTAATTAGAAACATGCAGGAAAATCTTCGATAATCTGTGTCAGATTGTTTCGGATTCTTTTATCCAACCAGGTGCGAGCTATGCTCCAGATTCTGAGGCGGTTTGGCTGGACCTGGGTTGGAATGTTGATCAGTGATGATGACTACGGCCTCCACGCCGCCCGATTCTTACAGTCAGACCTGGCACAGTCTGGCAGAGGCTGTCTGGCCTATCTGGAGACTCTGCCAAGGAACAATTACCAAACTGAATACGAAAGAATAGTTGGCATTATGCGGAAATCAACCAGCCGTGTGGTTATAGTCTTTGCACATGAGACCCACATGCTGAATCTTATGCAAGAGGTTAGGGTTTAAGATATTCCAAAATATGATTCCGCTTAAGCAATTTGTAAGAGCAAGTACAACGTTCATGGCATTATGAAGTATTGGTTCAATTGATTAAGGTATGACACAATGTGGGAGCCTATTTGGATCTATTCAGATATATTACAGTAGAAAAGTATGAAATATATTCATCAGTAGATTATTTGAATTGACACTTTGAATTACACAATTGATTCCTCAGGTGGTAAAGCAGAATGTTACAGGCCTGCAGTGGATGGCCAGTGAAGCCTGGACTGCAGCCACTGTGTTACAGACCCCCAGCTACATGCCCTTTCTTGCAGGCACTCTGGGCATTGCAATCCGCCGGGGGGAGATACCAGGACTAAGGGACTTCCTGCTGAGAATACACCCTGACAATGACACACTCAGCAGCCAGGACAACAATTTAGTGCGGGTTTCACCTTAGACTGATTCGTAATCTCAAGTTCTATACAATGCCTTTAATATATCTTGTAGGAATACTTAAATATATATGTGATCTAAATGCTACTTATGTTTGATTCGAATTCCTCTTCATTAGGTGAAGCAGTTTTGGGAGAACATATTTCATTGTAAGTTTGTATCTGCTGGAATGGAGGTGGAAAACCCGACACAGGAAAGACAATGTACAGGGAATGAGGTTCTAAGGAATATAAAAAATGAATTCCTGGATATGTCTAACCTCAGGCCAGAGTATAATGTGTACAAGGCAGTATATGCCCTGGCACATGCCCTACAGGACATGCTGCAGTGTGTTCCAGGGAATGGTCCTTTCAAAGATCAAAGCTGTGCCAGTTTACAAAGTCTAGAAGCATGGCAGGTCAGAGTTCTATTCCAACTTTTATTAAACATAACTTAAGTAATTTTTTGAAAGATTAAATAAAAAAATTGCTTGACGACAAAAGGTTATTTCCAGAGGTTAACAGATTGAGAAGTCAATTATACACCATTGTTTCACACTTGGAAAAAAATATGATTAACCTCTGTGTATCACTCTTTGTTCCCTTACCTTATAGCTTGTACATTACTTGCAAATGGTGAATTTCACTACATATTTTGGTGATCAAGTGTCATTTAAGGAGAATGGGGATGCTTTACCAATCTATGATGTGATGAACTGGATGTGGCTCCCAGATGGAAGCACAGAGGTTCAAAATGTAGGAGAGGTCAAAGAATTGGCATCGAAAGTCGATGATCTCATCCTTGATGAAGACAAAATCTTTTGGAACTTTGAATCTAAAAAGGTTAGCTTACATTTGGTGAGATACTCATGTTTTCTTCATCATATTACTATGAAATAGTATTAATGCAATTAACTTATTCTCCCCACAGCCGCCAAAGTCAGTGTGTAGTGAGAGCTGTCCCCCTGGCACCCGCATGGCCAGAAAGAAGGGTGAACCTGTCTGCTGCTTCGACTGCATCCCTTGTTCAGAAGGACAAATTAGCAACGAGACAGGTTTGTTTGTAATATATTGCATGCATATTTTAGATATATCTATATATCTATAGAGACACAGAGACAGACAGAAAGTGACAGACAGAGGCCAATATATTACGCAATATATACCTGATAGAACCTTGCTATTGTTTGTTAGATTCAACAGAATGTACCAGCTGTCCAGAGGATTTTTGGTCCAACTCTCAGCGTGAACACTGTGTTCCCAAAAGCATGGAATTTCTTTCCTACTTGGAACCACTGGGCATCTCCTTGACCACTGCTTCATTATCTGGCGCACTTTTATGCACTATTGTTATTGGAGTCTTCACCTATCACCGTACCACCCCAGTGGTTAGAGCCAACAACTCAGAGCTTAGCTTCCTCATTCTGTTGTCACTCAAACTGTGCTTCTTGTGCTCATTGCTTTTCATTGGTCACCCAAGGCTGTGGACTTGTCAGTTGAGGCATGCAGCATTTGGGATCAGCTTTGTTCTATGCGTCTCATGTATCCTGGTGAAGACCATGGTAGTTCTGGCGGTATTTAGGGCCACCAAACCAGGTGGTGGCAGTAGTCTGAAGTGGTTTGGGGTAATGCAACAGAGAGGGACTATTGTATTTCTGACTTTAATCCAAGCAGCAATTTGTACAACATGGCTTGTGTCTTCCTCACCAATTCCTCATAAAAACACCCAGTATTACAATGACAAGATAATTGTTGAGTGTCTTGTAGGGTCGACAATTGGATTTGGAGTTTTACTGGGATATATTGGCTTACTAGCTATTCTCAGCTTCTTGCTTGCATTCTTGGCACGGAATCTACCAGATAACTTCAATGAGGCCAAGTTTATCACCTTCAGCATGCTTGTCTTCTGTGCTGTTTGGATAGCCTTTATCCCAGCATATATTAACTCGCCTGGAAAATATGCAGATGCTGTTGAGGTATTTGCCATTCTAGCTTCTAGTTTTGGGCTGTTGGCGGCACTGTTTTGTCCAAAGTGTTATATAATTTTGCTTCAACCTGAAAAAAATACCAAAAAAGCTATTATGGGTAGAGGTAAAAACTAGATCATACACATCTAAACTTTTTCCATGAATCTTTAAAGAGCCTTGATATTATAATGCAATTGGTTAAGCACACCAATGTAATTATGACGACTGGTTAATGAGGACTGGTTGCAATTTTTCTGAATCAGGATTTAACAGCACAGGAGATTGTGACCAGGGCTAAATTCCCATCTACCAAGGACTAAATCCATTAGACGTGACCATTTGATTGTTCTCCAAATTGCTGCAAAAATTAGGCATTCAATAAACTGCCCTAATTTGGCAACTTCCTTTGTATTTTAGTTACCCTAGGCTTGTTTTAGGACCTCAGGTTCATTGCATGCTGTATATTACAAATGATATATTATGATTACAGATACTGTAGTTTCTTATAAAACCATGACAGAACTGTGGATCATACGATAGCTATGTGGTGTGTCCCCTTGTTTTGAAAGCAAATGTGACAATACTAATACTTGGCTAAAGAAATGTTACTGATGAGCACCAATGGTTCCTCTAAGCTGCGCGCGCGCGCCCGTGCAGGCCACTCCAAGTGGCCGCGCCGTAGATTTTTCAGCCCGCGCACAAACGGTTTAACAAAAACAAAAAAATCTGACATCAAAGGGCATTAAAGGCGACGTAGGCCAAGTGATAAACATTTAAAGGGCTTGTAGAACCTGATAATGTAATAAATTCCCGATAATGTAAATACCCCAATAATATAATAAAAATCTGCACTTGAGTCCATTGAAAATGTACTAAAAACTGATAATGTAATAACTTCCCGATAATGTAATAAAGTGCATTTCCCAATAATGTAATAATCTTTAACCAATAATGTAATAAAGTGTTACATTAATGGGAGGTTATTACATTATCAGGTTAGCCTTAATTTCGCAGAACCTGATAATGTAATAATTCCCCAATATTGTAATAATTTAACAGCAGACCACCCATTACTTGGGTCCAAGTGGTGATACTGTGTAGGCAACTCTAGGTCAAGAGCTCTAGCGCCACCAACAGGTCAAAGTTGGACATGCATTAATGTTATTAACTTTTGACCCGTTTATCCGTTTTTCACAAACGAGGTATCTTTGGAACCCTTGGGCCAAGCCAAGTTCAACACATCCTATGACGTCATTTTACGCCATATTGGATTTTCCGCCATGTTGGATTTGATCAAAAACCTTTG
>OMKX01107189.1:0-12013 GCA_900302425.1 Brosme brosme
TTCTGCGTCATTGTTTTTATTTATAACTTAATGTACCCGGTTAGGCATGCTCATTAGTCTGAGTAACATTCGCTCAAAAAGGCTAAGAATTAACGATGTCTCATCTGGCACATCAGGGTAGCTAAGGGGATAATGAACCATTAATTTACTTTAGTTAATGCAGTAATAAGCATTAGCTAACAGTTACTTAGGAGTTAACTAATGTGTCTAGTAATCATTTACTAACGGTGTTCATGTTTACTAATGGTGCTCATTTGAATGAAGGTATTCATTTATTACATTAAGGGTTCAAAAGATTCAAGATTCAAGATAACTTTATTATTTAAGTGGAATTTATCTTGGACATAAGGGCTGCCACATAAAAATACATCCAATCATGGTGCAGTAACAGACATAAAGTGCATAGCACAAACAAGAGCAAACGTAAGTACATTCAAGTACATGCAACACCGCCCATCATTTCAGAACCCTCCTTATGTCCTGAGTTAAAGAGATTCACAGATAGAGGGATGAGTTCTTATACCTATTCAGGTATCTTTTCCTGTATTTAATTGGAACCCTGTGGCGTCTACCTGATGGGAGCAGTTTGTACTCTGAATACAGGACATGGGAGGGGGCAGCAGTAATGTTCCTAGCCTGTTTAATAATAGTCCTCTGGAGGAGCATTTGGCAGGAGGGATGCTCCCTCATCCCCATCACTTTAATTGCTGTGTGGACCAGTCTATTCATTTGTGATTATAACTTAAATGATATGTTACCAAACCAAGCTGAGATTCTGTAACGTAATGTATTCTCTATAACAGCATGATAAAATAACATCAATACCCTCCGTCCAACCCCAAAAACCCTGAGTCTCAGTCTTCGCAAGAAGTAGCGTCACTGTTGGATGCAGGTGCATACAGAATTCACACGGACATTCCAAGACAGATTACAGTCAATATGTACACACACAAATTTGTAAGAATGAACCTGGGTAATACAAGCGTTATGGACCAATAGTAGAGATTATCCTCCAGGTGTCAAAAAATATTTCTGTTTTTTTAGTGTCATCGTACAAACTTTGGAACCTCCAAACTATAGCCACAAATGTCCCTCCCTAAGTCCCAAGATTGCAGTGTCATCAGAAAACTTAACAATAAAAGTGCCGGGATGAATCATTTGCATGCAATGTAAACAGAATGGGAGAACTCACACATCCTTGAGGAGCACCGGTGTTGATGACTCATCTGTCTGAGTTTAGGTAAAAGGATGGGCTGAAGTCTCAGCAGGCTGGCCTAGGCCAAGGGGTTTTCAAGGTGTAGCACAATAAGGTTTGTTAGAATTGCATTATCAGTGCCACATCAGACTCAAACTGTTGAGGATCTAGCTGCCCATTCACGTTTGACTTCAGCTTCCACACCTTCAACTTTTCTAGGCACTTCCTTACAATAGAGCTCAGAGCTTCAATGTTCTCTTTAGGAACAGGTTTTTTTGGAAGAGGAGTAATGATTGTTGTTTTCCAGAGAGATAGACCTGTATACGAGTCAACAGACCTTTGAAGGACAGTCTTCAAAAGGAATGCTGAGCGCACCGTCAGGGCCTGTTGCCCTTTTGGTGTTTGTTCTTTTAAGTCATGCGACTTCCCTGTAACACAATCATCAATTGTTGTGGTGTTAATGACACTGTCACGTTCTTAAGAGAAATCATGTGACTCAAACTTATTGTAGAAGTTGTTCAAGCCATTTGCCATTGTCATCTGTTGTGTGCAGTGGATAATGGATGCAATGGATAATAATAATACATTATAATACACCTGTTGGTGTGATGTTTCTTCATATTATTTGCACAGAAGTCCTTCTGAATGGCTTCCTTGTATTGTCTTTTATCTGCGTTGAGCTTCTCCTTCAGCTCCCTCTGTGATTATCTTAGTTTTACTTTACTTTACTTATTCCTGAAGGCGTTTGATACAATCCTTGACGTCCTTAGTAATGCAGGACTTGTTGTTGGGATACAGTTTTATTGTATTTTGGGGTATCACAGCATACACACAGAAGTTAATATAAGCTGTGAGGACTTCTGTGGATTTGTTCAAACCAGACTCATGGAAGATGTCCCAGTCTGTGCTCATGTAACAGTCCTACAGAGCTTCAATTCTGCCAGTGGACCAGACTTTAACAGTTTTTACAAGAGGTTTGCTCCTCTTTAGCACTGAGCGGTAGATGGGATTGAGCTGGACAGGGTTCTGATCAGAATTGGACAGCGGTGGTTTGGCTCTAGCTGTATATGCGTTCTGAAAATTTCCAGAGCATTTATCAAGGTGTCACAGTTAATATACAAGTTTGTGGTGGCTATCTGATGGTAGAGCAAACATTGATCAGAATTGTAACAAACTGAAAGATAAAAGTTGGTCAATAGAAAGGTTTGTTTGCCTACCCTGAGAATTAAACCTGCAGGCCCATCCCTGTCTCTTGTATAAATGTAAATAACGGCGTTAGTATGAGTTAGTATGAATTTGTGTCCATATAGGCAGGCTGGGTTATCTATTTTAACTGAATATTTTATTTTTATTGCACAAATGTATTTTCCAGGGTTGATTCAATAGGTTCTAACATTCATTAATCAGGTTTGAGTTTTGCAGTGTATGGTTTATGTTTTGCCATCGTTTTCTTTATTTTGAGGCGGCCGTTTGAGTTACGGCTCCACCACCACCGCCACTGCGTCATCAGAAGACTGCTTGTCCACACCCTGGAAGTAAAGCACAGTAAGAGGGAGACAATCTTATATTGTGAGTATATTGTAAATGAGTGTACTGAATGTGGAGCCTTATGTCCGGTCGGGGATGAAGAGGAGTAAGTACACTCACTAAGTACATGTATATACGAGAGAGAGAGAGAGAGAGAGAGAGAGAGAGAGAGAGAGAGAGAGAGAGAGAGAGAGATACAAATACATAAATAAACAAAGCTATACAAATACACGGCCAGCTCCTACTTGTGACTCCTCCTTGGTGTCCTGCTGCAAGTCAATGCAGGCCATGGTGAACATCTTGAACTCTTTGTAGTTGAGGTTCTAAGGGGACAAAAGGCTGAGGCTATAGTAAACAAAGGAGGACGTCCTTGAAGATAACAATGATTTATACTGGACACCTTTGAGCAAATACTACGCATCCCATCTGGGCTATACTGAACCAATATTGGTACTGTTTGCATAGAAGATCTATACTGAACCAATATTGGTACTGTTTTGAATGTTTGAGATACTATGACATATCCTTACTCAGATCATTTTTTAATAATATAAGTTCCAGCCTGGGCATGATGGCCAGTTGAATGTAAAAGTTGTAGTTGTTGTTTCTGTTGACTTATACTATTTAACTAAAGGCCTCAGAAAATGAGCAGGCCTATTTCCTATGCAATGCCCCCTACACACCTCATCTCTGGAGATGTCATACTCGTCAAAGAGCTCTGCCATGGCGGATTTGTTCAGGTTGAAGAGGAATCCGGACGACTGGAACTCGTCAGGGCTGATCTCTCCGCTGCCGTCTGAATCCAGCAGCTTGAACACTGGCCAGGAGTGGCGGAAGATGAAGTTCTTCTCCACGTGGAACTAAACAGGACATGTATACGTTTACAATGTAGCCTAGCTATTGAGGCCAGGAAAAAAGTCATACGCATGTACTGAATTGGGCTGTGAACCGACCTTGATACGCGGGGCTTTATCCGCTCTAACGTTATACCATGAGCAGAAATGACCAATCATAAACAATAGGCTATCAAAACAATAAGAATCCTTATTCGAGTTGCCTCCTTAGGCTCGTTTTTGTCTGGTTTACCAAAGCTTTAAACACGTCAAAGTAAAGTATTTGGGCATGCCCTGCGCAATCTTTTATTACAGTTCTACATCTACCAACTGTAATCATGTCACAGTTGCAATGCTGCCAAACAATAATATAAAACGGTCCTTGAGTGACAGAGACTAAAGAAAGCACCTAAACAAAAAATAAAAAAAACCTTACCGGCCAGGCCGCATTAACCTGACCTAGGTTCAACCCGACAGCATGAAACTTAAAAAAGGAACCATCTTGTCCTCTCTGGATTATGAGCCATTCTACTGCCTGTATCTTAGGTGGTCACATGTTTTGTAAACATCTATTATGTTCGATTCACAGAGAGGCCCACACGTGGTACATTCAGGCGTAACTTAAATTGCACAGCTCATAGACGTGAACAGTGCAATTCCATAGTGAAAGCCCTCTTTATTTGATGTGACGAATAAAGAGGGAATATGACCATCAAGGAAAATAGTTGGTCAGACACCAGACAAATGAATAATAACCGGTGACTCTACTTTATTACATATACTGTTAAAGTAGAATAAGCCATACTTAACATTAAACAATTCGATTTATTGGCGTAGATTTGGGTGTATGGACATTTAATAGCCTATATATCTAGTAGCCTACCGATGATCTGGCATTCCAGATGTATTGCGCAGCGCGCACACGTACACGCAGCATTTACAGCGGGACATTTGAAAAGGTTTGCATTTAAAGTTTAAACACTCGATTCGATTAAGAGTAAGCCTACGAGTTAGTATCTTCGACCGACTTTTATATCAGGTGCAGCTTACCTCGTTGCAGAGCAGAATACAAACGAGCATGTAGAACTGTTCAAAATCTATTTCTCCGCTGGCGGTCGAGTCCATCATCTCAAAAGTCCTCATCACCTCGTCTTCACGCATGGCAGTCGCATGACACATGAAGTTTTTGAACTGGAGATCTATGATAAATAGAAGAAGACAATGTGTTGGGGTTGTTGAGGTGAAGTGGCCATCTTGGAGTAAAGCCGATTTGGAACCCAACTCATTCTAAACGTGTAAAATAGCCGGATAAAAAGAAAGGTATGTTATAAAAGACTAACCATTTAGTGTGTTGTTATGATGGCAATCCAACAGTCTAAAGTAAACAGCCAAAATATGTGCAATGCGCAAGGAGAACAGGCAGTAGACTGAATCATAATCCAGACAGGACAGGATTGTTCCCCTTTTAAGTTTCATGCTGTCGGGGTGAACCTAGGTCAGGTTAATGCGGCCTGGCGCATATTCTAGGTGTTTGCTTACTTTAGTCTCTGTCACTGAAGGACCGTTCTGTATTCTTGTTTTGCAGCATTGCAATTGTGACGTCCCGTCAGTCACAGTTGGTAGATGTATAACTGTAATAAATGATTGCGCAGGGCATGCCCAAATACTTTACTTTGACGTGTTTAAAGCTTTGGTAAACCAGACAAAAACAAGCCTAAGGAGGCTACTCGAATAAGGATTCATATTGTTTTGATAGCCTATTGTTTATGATGGTCATTTCTGCTCATGGTATAACTAGAGCGGATACAGCCCCGCGTATCAAGGTCGGTTCACAGACGAACCGTCTCGAAATTAATATTAATGAGCAACCAGGAACTTTTGCCATTTAAACTGATATTGATCTATTTTTTAGAATCATATTTTTAACTGGGACATTGGGACTGTCCCCGGAAAACGATGACGTATGGGCACCCTTAGGCCTACATAATCTCAAGTTTTACATCCAACTGAAAAAGCAGAAGAGCCTAATGTCATGGCTTGGTTTTACTTTCTGAACAGGTGGCAGTCGGGACTCATTGGAAAGGACGTTTCAGCTCGTACGTCACGGATTTGGACTTTGTCTCTTGACTATAATAGTCAGACTGGGTCTGATCTTTTTGATAGATGAATGTGGGTAGGCCTACATATCCTATCATCCAGCCTAAACTCAACATCTAATCTTCTATGCAGGCGTCTGCCTGTCTTGATTGTTTGAAATGTCTTCCAATGAGGTCAAGTTATTGGTAATCTTCTCAGTTTTTTTACTCGTCAATGGGAACAGTCCTAAACAGTACTGGACTCTCTTGCCAAACGGTATGTGTTTATTTATTTATCTCTATCATTTGGTGTATTAAAAAACAACAATAAAAACAATATTTTTTTTTAAATCGACAACATTGCACCGAGCCAAAATAATATGTGTATTTTTTGTTCCCTAGTTTTAGTTTTGGACGTAAATGGAGAACAGGGACAGTATTCGCTGCCTTGCTTGGAATCGAAGGCAGAGATGACCGGGAGAAGCGTTCTGGATGAGAGCATCATTTGGAAGAAGAACGGAGCGGACACGCCCAAGAGGGGGAACACATTCCCTGTACAACTGGAGGAAAGTTTTGGAGGGGCTAACTACACCTGTTACCGCAAAGATGGACCGCTCCTCAACCACACTCTGGTGTTGCTTCGAGAGGACAAAGCCAAAGCTGACCAAGGTGCACTCTTTCAGATCACATAGGCCTAATGTATTTTTCTCTTTCTTTCAATTTTTCCTAATATGTGTTATTCTGTATCTGCACGTGGCAAATCTAAATAGGCAATCTGAAGTGCACCGCGAAGAATTACAACGGAAGCTTCCATTGCTCTTGGAAATATCCCAAACAACGCAAGTGGACAGTTGCATTGGTTGAGGCTCTACGGTAAACTGAAAAGAGAATGCAAACACGCATTCGTTTTTAACAGTAGTCCTGCTATTTGCTAATTTCCGGCTCTGCTGATTTCATCTTAACCTCAAATCATGTGGTTGTTGTTGTTGTGGGGGAGGGTCTCACTACATACTCCGACCTGATACACACTTCTGTTGCAAAATATGTGGTGTAGATTTGACTTCAAAAGATACAATAAGTTATGTGCTTTTCATGTGTTGGTCCCAGTGGTGAGGACGCCAGGTGCGTTAGGGATGCCAGTGACCAGAGTTGGACCTGCTCCTCCGCTGAGGGCAACATCCACTGTGACCTGGACTCCAGTGGAGATGGGATCACCTGCCGGGAAACCTGCCCTCAACCGGAGGAGACCCAGCTGCTGCACGTCAATGTGTACGTCCACACCGAGTACTACCTGCTGGACGTCTACTCTCTCGCCTTTCACCTGACAGACATAGGTGAGACACAGACACCTGCTGGACGTCTACTCTCTCGCCTTTCACCTGACAGACATAGGTGAGACACAGACACCTGCTGGAGGTCTACTCTCTGTCCTCTTACCTGACAGACATAGGTGAGACACAGACACCTGCTGGAGGGCTATACTCTCTCGCCTTTAACCTGACAGATATGAGACAGACACCTGCTGGAGGGTTGCTCTGTGTCCTCGTACCTGACAGATATAGGAGAGACACAGACACCTGCAGTCCTTTCTGTCTCTGTGCTTTCTTTGATCAGAATTTAAAATTGAATGTGTCATTTTGTATTTGATCAAATTGTATGTGTAATTCTTTCTTTTGTCAAACTGCCAAATCCATGCTGCACCGCATACAGTATTTGGCAGAAGGAAACTAAGAAATATCACTATCACTTCCCTTTTCCCTTGCGTGCGGACACAATGCACTGTTATGCATTACTTTCCTTATTTATTTGGATCATTTATTTCCCAGTGAAACCTGACAAGGTGAAGATCCAGAAGGTGAATGAAACCATGGTAGAGTGGAGATACCCAGGCTCCTGGAGTATTCCCCACTCCTACTACCCCCTGATCTCCCAGGTGGTTGCCAGAAAGGACTGCAAAAAGTGTAGAAACTGCACCAACAGTGGAGAGGTAGTCAACCACGTATAGTATAACCCACGCTGCTCAGCTGCTACTGGAACTTTCCCAAGATAAGGTCGCCGAAAAATTCCGTGGAATTTAAACCGGAATTTTCTTTTTTTATAACTCTTATTTGCTTACACTGATGTCTCGTTGTTTATTTCAACAGCTTCCTTATTGGGGACCGTTGAGGGGGATGAGAACCACAGTTCTAAATGATAATGGCTTGCACCTTGGACTTTCATGTCTGTGTTGTTCACTCATTGTTTCTTCTTCCTTTTGTTCAGATGGTGGAAAACCGCGCTCCAGGCATGTTTCAGTTTGAAATAAAGAAAGCAAAATACCTGTGTGTGCGCATCCGGGACCCCTTATCTTCATCTCAGTGGAGTGACTGGAACCGTCACAGGTCAGTCCCAATGCAAATGAGTAAACATTTGTCTTGAATATAATAATTTGTCAAAGACTAATGGGAAGCACATCTCTTTTATTACAGAGTGGAGAGGCGGCGGCGGAAGAATAAAAACCCTGTGGATTGTCACATAGGTTGTTAATTCAGACGTGAATTCAAACAAGCACTTTACACGTATTATATCTTCACATAGTGTTTGGTTCCGTCACTGCATTTCTTATTGCTCTTAAGTTATTGATATTTTATAACTTGCACTGTAAAACTTTTAACTGTGGTCTATGATTTTTAGACATATTTCAACTTGCTGTGGGTGAGATTTAAGAGCTATTGTTTGAGTGTAATCTTCTAAAAATGAACCAGCCATCGGTCAGCTATTAGTGATTGAAATGCGCTCTGGGAATATCCATTTTGACTTGTGCCTACCTCCTATTGGTCAATGTAGATGTTACAACGCTCCTGACTCATTTTATTTCGATGAATCCATCTTGCATGTCAACGACATGGGCTTGAATTCTCTTCTCAATTTCGGAGAAACGTGGCAATCACCAAATTTTTGGTTGTCTAGTTTCAAATATTGCTCTTTTCAGCTCTCTCTCTTTACAACTCTCTAATCTTACCTACAGTACCTGTAATCATATTTAAAATGTTTTAATACTGTTTGTCCCATAATTATCTATGATTCATAAATAATCATCATTCAATCAATAAATTATGATTTTTTTATCCAAACAATGTTTCAGTATTTGTATGATTATTTAGACAACAATCATCAACTAAATGTGACAATGGATTAAATGCAATAAAATATTCAGATGTATACATGTCCAATCATCAATTGCAAAGAATAGTGACATAGACACTTCCAGGGTATACACTCTAAGAAATGCTGGGTTAATATATCAACCCAACCGCTGGGTTGACACTGCTAGGTCATTTTATTGGGTTACTTTTACTTATGTTGGGTAACTGTTCTACCCAGCTGCTGAGTTACTAGTTGGGTCAGGTTGGGTCAAATGAACTGGGTTGTAACAATAACAACCCAGCCGTGCAAAGGTGCCGCGAGGGATCCTGGGGGGGGGGTTTGGACAATCGCAAGTTGGACGTCTGGCGCCCTCCTAGGTCCTTTGCGTCAGAGACATTGTGTGGGGTTTGTCTCTATGGGTGGGTTAGTGTCACTGTGTTGTTACTGAGATATTATTCCCGACACCGTCACCGAGACGTTTATGTTAATTAGTTATATTGAGTGTTTTGGTGCGTCATGTAAATTAAAGCAACTCTCGTAGTCGTGCCGTGTAAGGGGCGCGAGAGAACTGCTGAACCAGGCTTGTGACTCATAACGTGCGAAAAGTTGTCACTGAATTGTGATAACATTAAATAAAGAAGAAATAGCCCATTTGTTTCAACTCATAAATTAAATTGATTTAACCCAACCTTGTTGACTAGTTAACCCAATTCTGTAGTCAATACAACCAAAATACTGGGTTAGCAAAGTAACTCAACTGTGGTATAAATATAACCAAAAGCTTTGTTAAAATAACCCAGCAGTCTGGGTAAACGGGTAACCCAACATGTTGGGTTAAACCGTCAACCCATTTGGTTGGGTTATCCTAACTCAGCGCTTGGTCAGTCCTATATTCAACCAGCAGTTGTGTTAAGATTGGGTTGTTTTTAACCCAGCATTTCTTAGAGTGTATATCATTTATTTATTTTATTTTTTTCGATTTTTGCACATCTTTTGGACCTTATCGAGCCACCAACCAAGATACATTTATTTCACTTTCACACACAGTCAAAGGACGTTTTCCAGAGTTGTAAATATTTTATGAACGCAGTGATAAAGGTAAGAGTAGTAAACAATGCTCCATGAGGTCATGGTCAAAACATACCAACATCAGTTTGCTACACTCTGCCATCAGCTTCACATATGGCTTCAGTATTTTGTAGTGGAATCCCGGAGTTAGAAGCCGTCTATGGTTAAACCACTTCTGGCCTTTAGACAGCAGCAAACCCTCTCCTATAACATGAGGTACAAGTAGTAGTAGAAGTACATTTACAGTACATTTCAAATTAGTCTTTCAGCAAAGGCGTTTGTCAAAAGCACTTAGTTAGGCAGAGAACAATTAGTAGAAGTAGCAGTTGTAGTAGGTGAAGTGGTAGTAGCCTACTAGAAGCGCTGGTAGCAGTAGTAGAAGTGGTAGTAGTACTAATAGAAGTGGTTGTATTAGCAGAAGTAGTTGAAGGGGAAAGAAAAAAAGATTTCAACAAAGCTATTCTAACTTATGTCTTAAGTTTTGTCAAAAGTTTTACCAATCCATGGTTGAAGGAATCTATATGCAATATCATCTTTTGGCTCTGTAGAGAGGGGGGCACAAACAGAAAAGAATAAGGTATATTATAAAATAATACGGTATTTGTATTGTTGTAAAAGCTCTTTTAATGGAGTCAAATTAATAGCAGAAAGTTTACATGAAAATCCAAGCTCACCTGTCGAGGAGACGAGGGTCTTAACGTAGTCCGGGTGGTGGAGATTAAGGATGGACAGAAACGGACCAAACCAAACTGGGTATGCAAAGGGGTAGGTCACTCCCCAGGCAACCGTCTTCTCAAATTCGGTACCGTCTCGTTTCATCTGCAAAGAATAACAGAGGGGAATACCTTCATGTCAAAACACGCAGAGAAAAGATGTGGAAGCAGGAAGAGGACAACGCAACAACTCGTCAGAACTGGGGCGCACTTTGTCAGACTTTAAGTCAGACTTTAACTTTTAATGACATTAAAAAATAATTGGTAGTAGCCTTATTCAATATTATGTGAACATGGTGATAATAGGTAATGCCATCAAATATACATGCAAGTGCCAAAACATTAAATAAATATACTTTAATATTCTTAAAAGTCCACAAAAATCATTATTTCGTGTCATCCTCAATCAAACACTGATAATTATATAAATTGTGTACTGCGAGAAAGAGGAGCAGTGCGTAACAAGCGAAAGTGAGAGGGGGACAGATATATTGAGAGGGACCTGTGTGAGAGGGTCGGCCGTTTTGAGATACAGTCAATCCAGCATCTCAAACATAGTTAAAATATGAATTTGACCATGATCTTTGGTGGGATTACAATATATATCTCCATGGGAACAATAATTTATAATAATCACCTACATCTCTATGTCCCCCACAAGTTTAAAATGCTACATTTGGTCTGTTATATAATTGATATTATATGAATTGCAATCTACAAGAAAGCTACTGTACACAGCTTACAATAAAAGAAACACACAAAACATGAGGCTACCTGCAATGCATGTCCGAAGAACCAGTGCGCTGGTGGTCCGGGAAAAACTTTAAGGTGTCGCACCAAATTGCTTCTTTTGATGAGTAGTGATGTGATTTTAAACGTGCATACACCAACGCAAAGTAATATTACGACGCGCTTCATATAACTAAAATCTATGGAAAACAGCATCGGATCCATGACAATCAGTGGTGTAGTGGTCCCTGGAGAAGTGGGTATACTCTAAATGTTTGCCCTTTTTTAACGCAGCCCAGAAAAACGCCCTGTTTTAGAAACAGTGACATGTGAGACTACTCTATTTAGTTTACCCAAAAATCCGTCAGTAGTATTTGCTCATTGTCACATAATTTCTGCTGCTTGATCTCAGGGAGGAAGGATTATGAAATTACTAAACCAATACTGGCCCACAGACTAGTGAGAGACAACTATGCATTTTGAGTGAACGATTCCTTATTCCTGGTGTAGGAGCCTAAATGCCTATTTGCTTTGTTTGGGTTCATATTTTATGATAACGTTTGGATTTTCATAAGTGAAATAATACAATAGTCAAATGTGGTAATTTCGAATATATTGAATTTTATTTTGAAATTCACTTGCATTGCTTTTGGTGTGTGCGCACATTTAGTTACTTTATTTTGAAGTCTGAGAGGTAACTTTATTGCGTTCATTTCCTGTGACAGACAGTCAGGATTAACAAGCGTG
>OMKX01107197.1:0-24522 GCA_900302425.1 Brosme brosme
ACATATGGTTATCTGTGGCCGCAGAACCAAAACAGAGGGGGTCGTGAAAGTATTTCTTCACCTACAGAATGTGGTGAGAGTGTGAATTACCAGTGAGTCACCGGGTTTAAATGATTTTTGGAACCTCTCAACACTGATTAGGAGCTTTGGACTAATCCCCACTAATGGTTGAGCAAGTTGTTTATGCCAAAGGACAAAAGAAAAGCAGTTTCAAGAATAGTCACAAAAACACTGCCCCAACAGTGACCTGACTACAGGGGAACCAGCAAGTTGTGACTTCCTTCCCCCTTGAGAGGTCATGAACTGCACCATCGGTCGGCTCCTTTCACAGGAAAAACCTTGGTAGGGATTTAAAGTGAGAAGGACCCAAGTGATGTGAAAGTGAGGAACCACTGTTAGCTGCATAGTCAATACCGTAGCACTTGCATCTTGGTCCTGCTTCGCTCTCACTCATATTGAAGGCCTCCCTCGGAGACGCCTAAAATGGGCACATGTTGGCTGTGGGACTGCAGAAGCAACCACAACACAAACAATTTTATATACGACTGGCAGATTGGGGACCTCGTGGAGCTCGTTGACGACAGACTTTTAATTTAGATCGCTGATGAGCAGCTGTGCCCTGCCCGTGCCACGATCGAACTAATTATCTGGGGCGGGGGAACGCCTCAAACTGGCCATTATTGGGACCCTGCTCAGTGTGAGCTCCAGACTGGATGTTGGTGGCCACATTGTGTTGGATTCAGTGTGTCCGGGTGTTCAATGGCTCTCTGGTTACCACTAACTCGCCGCAGTTTTAAAACTCTCAGTGTGAGTAATATCTGTGGTAGAGCATGGGTTGGGGGGGCTTCCTTTGAGTGTACTGATATGTTGACGTTATGTTTATCCTGGGATATTGTTGTTCTTTGAACAGAGAGACACACACACACACACACACACACACACACACACACACACACACACACGCACTGATGATCTGTATTCCTCTCTGTCGGATTTCTGCAAGGGTGTTGTCTTTTAAGTAGAGGGTGATGCTTAAGATAAGATACAGCAGACCCACGGCTCTGTGGAGTCTCTCTTTCTCCGTTTTCTTCTTTTCTTGTCTGCCTTCCACCTCCAACACTCAACTGAGCTCGTCAGAGGTGCCATCTATCGCCTTAGACTCTGCCTCTTGACCCTATTCTCATTGTAAAACTGCATCCAAGTTAGTTTCTTTATGTTGTTAACCATGAGCCAATGGATTTACCTTCTTTGCTTCATTCATATATTTTCCCCTTTCTTTCCTTTAACGCTGAGTCAAGTTCTTGTGTTTTAAAGGTTTTGCCGCTAATAAACATTGAAGTCGAGTTAACTGTCAGCTGATATAGCTTCAGATATGCCTTACAGGGTTAAGTTCCCTTTTGTTTGAACAAACATTGGAATGTGCAGGTTTAGCTAATCCATTTCCTCCATACCCGATTTTGATGGTTTTACAGACTAGTATGTACTAACCTTTGAATGAAATCAGCTAGCTCAATCAAATTATGGCACGGCTTACTTACTGGATGGCATTAATCAAGTATACAGCTAACGGAGGAAATGGCAAGATACAAAGACACACCAGGAAAATGTGCATATCCAGCAATTTAGCATGAAAAGGTACCTGTCTGCGATGGCAATAAATGCAGTAAAGATCTGTACCTCCCATGTAAACATCAACAGATGTAAAATATTGTATTATCATTTGACAATATGGTATAACCACACCTTCACTCTGCTGGGTGACCATTGTTTTACTACACATCATTTTGATGGACGTGTTTTTGAAATGATGCATAATGGTGTTCTATAAGATGCTGTCTGCTGGGCTGGGCTCATTTTACAGTTCAGTCAGTTTAAGTGTGACTTGACTGAACACACGCAGGCACACACACACACACACACACACACACACACACACACACACACACACACACTATACTACTATTTACTATTAATTCATGAGTAAATTGCACACCAAATATTCCTGCTTTTGTGCCTTTTCCTGTCTGTGGCCATCGTCTCCAGATACATTTTTTTCATAATTGCAGACCACATAACCCACACACACCTCAGCCTGGCTGTGAGCTGTGCCTTTGAGCTGTACACAAATGTACAACACTGTAAACACACACACAGACACACACACACACATGCATATATGTATATGAAACACTGCCTTTTCCTGGAGTTATTGCCTCCTACAGGTTCAATTCATGTCTTCATGCTCTGTAAATGTTGCTTATTTTCAACTGTAGACGCGAGATGTGAAGCAGTCCATCTGGAACTTAGATATCTTCATGCATTTACCTCTTTTTATTGTTTTGATGGAAAACACAATCATTCTTGCAGGTACTAGCTTGTAGGTACCATCTTCTCGGTTTGTTCTTGCAGGAACGTCCTTGCAGAAACACCATGTACCACATCACATTTTACTCAATCTCTGGTGTACATGGCTGGAACTGGACAGGGTAAATTTCCCAACCATCGATTTGCGTAAGGCTGAGCTCCGTCGATTGGGCGGCAGCAGTGTGGGAGAGAACGAGGTGATGACCATATGTTTTTTATGGTGGAACAACACACTGGTACATTGCTGACACAGCTGGTTCATAAACCATTAATCATCAGCAGTGGCTCATTATCACATTTTTAGGCCTATTACTCATGGTCCCCCCGCCCCCCTCCTGTGCTATACTGGCTCGCAGTGACCTCGCCACCCTGGGGGATTGCTCTCAAAACAGTTGAGTTTGTCTAATGTGTTTGGAAATAAAGCAATTTTTAGTTGGCATTCTGGATTAGTTTTAAAAACTTGACAGCATACTGTAGTGGGGGAAAATTGGGTTTAAATAACTTTTTTCTGCCAGATGTTCTAACAACACCGATTGTGATTTGAAGAGATATTTAAATCATTTAACACAGGCAGGCAAAGGAGTCTGTTGTCATGTCGATGACATTTAGAGATAGATTATGGCAACAAGATAAGTTACCCCGACTGCTGCTTCTAACCAACAGACGAGAGCAAAACACCGAAGGAAACAAAACAGATTGCTCCCAATTGTACCCGATCAGACAGAAGTGATTATGTGTACTAGTGTGTGTTTGGGGGTATGAGGTACTGTTCTGCCTGTGGGCACACACAGATGGAGCTACTACTCTAATTTTAGCCCTTTTGAAAAACAAGAGAAAAGACTGCACATCTGATGCTCTTTGGCCTGGTACTATCAGCCAGTGGTCCTCCAAGATAAACAGAGCATACTTTGTTTCTGCTGTGCTCATAGAACTGCGCTAAGAAACACCTGCTACAGGGTCTGTCAGGTCTGCACAAAGGTTGAGCTATTAGTGACCTTCTAAGTTGTTTTCATTCACCAAGTCTATTCTGAGGAAAAATATATATATTGGTAAGCCAGAAAGACCTTCTGCCAATGAAGGGATAAGTCCTAAATAAGGCCTGCTCCCATGGCCCCTGCCTTGCAGGCTGAAATTAGATCAGAAAGAAAATATGGACACCAGTGATGATCTGTCCCAATTTGTTGTTGCTTGTTTGGGGTGGTTTCTGCATACTTCTCTAAGAGTGCCAAGAGCGTGAATTAGAAGGTCTTCATTCGATTTCTAAACTTCAGATACCAAAGAGGCTGCTTTAGAAATATAGCATTGAGAGCTGATGTGTTTGTGCAGAGGAAATCAACTGATCTATTAAGAAAAGGGTAATGCTGTACGAAATAAAAATTAATAAAAAAATATATAAGGGTGGATTAAGTAAATGGAATGAGCTAAATTAATAGAATGCAAAAAAACATTAATTCATAAATAAATCCAACCAGATCTTGATTATCACTGATCTCCTCATATCATTGTGAAAGGAAAGTAAACGCATTACCTGAAAATAAAAAAATAAGAATCCCTGAACATCGCTCATACCCCATGTTTGTGCTAAACTGGTCTCAATTTAGCTAAACAATGAATTTATAATACAATTGGGTTAGGGAGTATAACTATCCGTTTCAGTGTTAGAGAAGGAACTAATTAATCAAAACTTTACAAGTTTCTTTTTTAAATCATCAATCCAGTCACTTTTGACAACTTTGCCAATCTGTATTGTCCTTAGTGAGTTAGAACATGACAGGCACAACTAATAACTGCTTCAATAGTTTGAGTGGGCCAAAGGCATCACATGGAGTTTTTTGCTACATTTTTAATTTTGTTGAAAACATTTCACAAGAGTTAGAGAATGCTTACTCATACAGGTGACATTTTTCATTACAGTGATTTGTGTCTGAACTGGCTATACATCACGGTTCTGCTTAATTTGTTTTGTTCAATGTCATTGGATACATTTAATGTACTTACATTTAAATAAATATGTATGAAATGTTATCCGAGGCTGTTTGTATCTTATAAATAAAAGCTCATCAAACAAAGTAGTCTTATTTAATGATAAAATAGTTGGGAACCAATTATGGCAACGCTCTGGAAGGTTAAGCAGGTCATCGTCGTGTTTTCTTTCACAAGTGAAGTGTGAGTTGAAGACGTTGCCTGTGAGAGGGTTATAATTTCTGATTAGTGGTCACAGATTATATCGCTTCCCCATGGTCAAACCGACGGACAAAAGCTCTTTCAAATCATACGTCAGTACGTGTAACACGTTGAATTACTTGTTCAGCATTTCATATTATTCACTCGAAATACAAAAAATATATTTTCAAACATACATGAGGTTTCATGGCTAAGAAAAGGCTCCATGGTCGTTTCATGTAAAGACTTTTGAGCAGCTTAATTGGGGACTAATTGCTAATGCTGAGAAAGCAGAACAGGACACACACATCTCGCTGGTCAATCATGAGTGATTTTATTATTTCATACATCAATGCATCATTTCTTAAATGCATCCAAATGACCCACAACATTGACGGATAAAGAATGGCTTGCTATCATAATGACAATTTGGTACAGCCACATTGGCTCTGGTCCCAGTCACAGGGTGACAAAACCCAGCTGAGGACAAGGGCGTGTGCGCAAGTAGACAGACCGTACACTTCAATCCATTGCCTACCAATAAGAACATCCGGAACCCCTTTCTCCCATAACTCACCATCAGAGATCCCTCTCAGTACAAGATGATTACAATGATTGATTGATAATTTATTATTATTCAGTACAATGATTCAAGATAAATTTATAATGAGTGCTATGCATCCACCTAAAAAGGCATGACGTATATTTTGCCAGTTGTACTGGCCTAGGCTCAATTTGTCTATAAATGTTGTAATGTCGATTCTAGGTTGTATTTGTTTTGCATCTGTGAAAAAGGTCAAGCAGAAATGGGTGTGGGGGAAGCCAAAACTTCTTCCAGCTTGAATGCAGTCCCTGTTAAGTGTGACAGACCCTAATGTGACAGACCCTTAGGAAAGAGAGGGAGAAGACTAAGATCACATGCAGATGGCTAGACGATATGGAATGATAGAGCACAGGATAGTGACCCAAACCAGTAAGATGAACAGTTTGTGGACCAAACAGTTAATCTTTAACCATTCCTTTGCCTATGAACAGAACCGAAAACAAGTTGTTAAAGTGCTACCACTACAGAGCCATGAAATAAAAAGGGTATACGTGCCCGAAGAGGGACACTATTGTCAGAATATTTAATTCCTTCCAGTTAATTCCTGACCAGATTACCCTGGGACACAGAACTACTATCCACTGCATGGATGACAGAAGTGTGCCTGACGCATGCACGGTTTAACTCTTCAACATTGACCCTTCCCCCGACTACTGCCCCTTCGCTATGGTGCTCATGGATTCTACCTTTCTTTTCCCCTGCTTTCTCCATCACCCCTTTTTGTGGTCGTCTCCACCTCCCTTCCTCGCCATCCACAGGGAGACCCTACTCTTTAGGTTTCCCCCAGCTTGAGCCGGGCAAACTCGTTGGCCATCTGAAGCGCCTCCTGCACACAGAGCGTGTTCCTTCCCGTGGCCTGGGCGGACATGTCCTTGCCACCACCTTTGCCGTCCAGCAGGGGGCAGAGCTTCTGGACCCACTCGCTGGCCTTCAGGCCGTTGCTGGCAACTTTCTGGGGAAGAGAGAGGACAGATGGTGGAGAGGGTACAGTGACGTGCATCCACTGCCTGAACATAAGGCTATCGTTCAACTTGCACTACTGTAACTTTTTCTTTGCGTGACTGCAGCAGCCAGTACTTGTATTCGCGCTTATGAACTCAAGATGTATGCAAATAATCCCCCAATGACTCAATCGCCCCGGGGGGTTTTTCCTTCCCTCTAAAATCTATTTCGTCTGTGGAGAAAAGGTGACAGCTGCAGTGAAAACGGTAGAAGAAGAGAGAGTAAAATCTACCCTGCCGTACATTCATAGTGTGGTGGTGTTTCAGCAGTGTGGTGTTCAGGGCCCGTGCGGTACCTGTGGGACTTGGCAGAGGCAGATGATCTTGCCTGCGTCGGGATCTACCGTGAAGAGCATGGCAGCGGTCTCCGGAGAGTGGGTCTTCAGCAGCTTCAGAGACTCGTTCAGCGCCTGGTGGAGAGGACGGGCACGGTGGAGGTGGTGAGGGAGTGGGAGTGTCAGAGAGAGGAGCGGGGGAAGAAGTTGTGAGGTTAATGTAGCAGACAGAGAGGAGGCAGAGAGAGCGCGAGCAATACGTCAAGGTCAGTGATAATGAAAAAGCCAACTTTATTCATCTCCATGGCGACAACAGTTAGTCAATCCGCTCACTGATAGAGCAAGAGTGTAGAATGTAAGTAGTATGAATAGTTTAAATAGATTGAAATGCACTTCAACGCCGATACGTTCTGTTACGCTGAATGTGGACTGCAAATCATTACAAGCTTTGAATATTCGTTAGGTTTTCCGAACGTATATTCAAATATTCTTATAAGAAAAAGTAAATTCATAGTGCGCATCTTTCCCTGCCTGAATCAGAGCAGGCGGAGACCCCTGCTGCAGAATCACGTCTATATCAACTGATCGATTTTCCTTTTCATTCTACAGTGTTATTTTAATACTGCAAAAAGCAAAACTACAATATTACGTAGGATTGCGGCGTCTACGCACCAATGCTTTCTTCCACATCCAAGATAATTTAGCCATCTCACTAATCACACAATAGAACGGGCAAAAATACCACTTATCTCCAATCCCTTCCTTATTACTTGTCTGAAGATGTAAATCCAATTACTGTCTGTAGTACAGTCAGAACAGGCCTGTAGACATCTGTAATTGTATGTAGGTCCTATTAAAGATATGTAAAGATAGGTGATCCTCTTTGGACATGACATCATAAACCATTTGCAACAAACAAGATCAATCAAAAAGAGATTGATGTCAACTTACAAGAAGATGTCGAAGTTATTATATTCACAGATTTGGTTAGTAGTTGATGGAGAGTTATATATAGGAACAGCTATACTCTTCAAAAGGCCATGGTTTGCATTTCAATTCTGGTTTTGTTCTGCTGTACACCTACTAAAATCTGTTTGGTCAAAATTCTCCCAGCAAACCTGATGGTCAGACAAGCTGACCATGGAAGTTAAAGTGTCAACATCTCTCTGTAGGCTGACTAGCCAGAGTTTCAGCCTTTCAAGGCAGGAGGACAGTAACCCATGAAAAGTTGTTCGGGAGTCAGGTTTCATTTTATTCGCCCAGCTGGGGACTGCACATTCTCAAACCATTATTTGGGAGACAGCGTAAATGATTCTTGTAAGTAGTGAGATGCAACATGAGGTCAGGGTTTCAAGCAGCACTGCCCCATCCCAAAACCGTGTAGTTCGAGTGTGGAAGTTTACCAATGAGGGAATGAATATAGTTCAAATTGAACATTACTATTGATTCAAGGCTTGTATGTTTTTCAATAAAACATGCTGAGAAATTAACCTGAACTTCCCATTTAGAAAAACTGGTATTTTCCTACCAAGTTGCACTTTCCCCTTGTACTTGGGTCCAAAACAATCCTTTAAAATGTGTCCAATAAAAAGAAAATTGCCTCGCTGCATTTGTGGCGTGGTATGGGGCCGTACGGTTACATCTAATTAATCTCTTGTTAAATTAAGAAAAATAAAAGCTCAGCTTTGTCCTGGAACAGAACATCAGGAGTTAGAATTCAAAGAACTGTGGTGACTCACTTTGGCAGAGGCCCCGCTCTCCATCTCCAGGACCAGCAGCGGTTGGTTAGGGTTGCTGTCAATCATCTCCTTGGTCTTGTCCAGCACTCTCTTCTGGACGTCAGCCTTGCTGGCGCGATCCAGGTCGTCCATGGTCTTCTTCAGTCCCTTGAGGGCTTCCCTCAACTCGTCTTTCTGCCACTGGGAGATCACTGCAGTGCCCAGAGACTGAGAACAGAGACACAAACATCCAAGGTCAATGATGAGTATCAGGACCGGTGCCGAGGGGCTAGTCATCACTGTGGACCATTAACCACTCTAGCTGTCAACGTATATTATCACCTCAACAACACCGGACGGAAATATAAAAAAAAAACAATCTAGTTTCCTCTCTGATGCACATCAAGGTACGCAGGTTTAAAACAGAATACCTTGTAGAAATGAATGGTTCCCCATTATCGTTGGATCTTCCAGGGAATGTTTCTCGCTGTGCAGACAAGCCCCCACTGTGTGTTAAACTCTCCCCACCATTTCCCTTTCAGAGTGAATACATGCCAGCCTCAGGAGGCCATGCTGGACAACTTCTTGTGTGCCTTTCCAAAATATGCATCTCCAAATAAGCCAAGATAGAAGCTTTACAATAAAGACTACAATACAATTCATGTATAATACCACCCAGGCCATACCTCCGTCATGTCAGCGATCTCCTTCTGCACGTCCTTGTTGGGGGCGGTCTGGGCCTTCACGGTGTCTCCCAGGGATGACAGGGACTGACGCAGAGCATCAGCCTTCCTCTGGGCCTGGAGGACAGACACCATGGGTGGGAGCGGCAGACAGAGAGAAGGGTGAATAGGAGGAGATATAAGGGAGTAGGAGGGTCGTGGTGGATGCCGGTAATGGGCAAGGATAAAGTGCTTTATAGACAGGACATCAACATTCTTATCCCAGGTGTTAATCATAGTTGAATTCTGTGTGGGATTATTAAGGAAAGTCTGAATGGGAAAACAGGCCACATCATTTAAGTCCTTCTTCCCTCAGAGAAATGCAACACAACAACAGATAAGGACAGGTGACAAAGATTCAGGCAGCAACAAATCTAGAAAATGTTTGGTTTTAGAATCCAGTCCGATGTCTAACATTTAGTCTTGGTGTGCTTATATGGACACTGGGTGAATTATGTTTACTGCAATATTTATCTTATTTTCCCAGGTTTAGGGACTCCCTGAAGTAAGCATTTACATCTTGAGATGTATGGGGGGAAAAGACGCATGCCTGTAGCTAAAGAGCCACGGACAGAGGCATCTACTCACAATGGCAAGGCCACAGACGGATCAAGCAGAACAGCGGCACTTTTATAGTTATCCGCCACAATATTCCATTCGACTGCACTACTTTCCATGTGCATATACGTACAAGGTGCAGCATCCTCAGGCACACAGGCAACTGTGCAACAGTGTGTTGAGCGTGCAAGATAGAGCTGGAGCGAGAGAGAGCACCAGTGTTCTGACCTTGTGCGCCTCAGCGCCGGTCACTCCCACGATGCGGCGGATGCCCTTAGCGATGGCCTCCTCGGAGACGATGACGAAAGGGGCGGCGTGTCCAGAATTAAGCAGGTGACTGAAGAGGGGGGAGAGGGAGAAAGAGAGAGGGGGAGGGGGTGAGGGAGAGGGAGATTAATGTTACATGTGAGAAGAACACATCCCCACCCCGCCACAGAGGGAAGGATATGTGTGTGAGTGAGTGAATAAGTGAGAGATAAAGAGTAGACAAAGAGAAAGCGAGACAGAGTAAAAGAGACAGAGTGATAGAAGTGAGACAAGTGATAAAAGAGGGCTGCTATAGAACTCTCTCTCTCGACTAGCTTTCTGCCAGGGCTAGGGGTTCCCACCCCCAGTTGATATTCTGATGGGGAGGTGGAAATAAATTGGTTGACTAACAGAGCGAGACCGTGGTGGACCGGTGCTTTGACTAATTTACGCTGTGGTTATTTGGAGGGACTAGAGTGTGCCTAAACAGTAGTGGTCTGGAGGGGAAGAGAACCCATAAGCATCCATTATAATCACAATATCGCCAAATGTTCCCTTAAGTCATTACCCTCTATTGCAGAAATCACTCACCAAAAAGTAAACACAAAAACAACCAAGGCAGAATGAGGAGTAAGGAGTAAGAATAAGCTTTTAGACTCACGTTCCACCACAGAACTCTATGGAGGTCAGGGAACCGGCAGTACTGTTTGGGTCGGCCAGCAGGTCCTGCAAAGGGATCCCGATGGAGACCACGCGCACCGGGTCAGGGTAGGTCTCGTCGAATACAGCACGCAGACCCTGGATGGCCTTGGCTTCTGCCAACGTGGCATCCATGGCATACACAGGCTGGGAAGAGACACAGACACACACTTCATATTATGGGTGGGAAACAAAGTTGATGGGGAGGAAAATCACAATTCTACAGCATGTCCCTTTCAGAAAATTGATTTAAGATATACACTCATTTTATTGGTAACTTTTAAACAGGCCGATAGTCCTCTGCAACTAAGATTACATAATTCATATATTCTGAATTATGCAGCTGCAGACCCACTCTCCGAACCACACTCGTAGACCCCGAAGCAGGCGAGGTAACATCATTCATTCATGGTATTAGTCGTATTATTGACACGTCTCAGCACCCTGGGGCAGGGTCGACGCGGTCGGCCACCTTGGCATCTCGGATCATGGCACAGGCGATCTCCTCTGTGCGGCGGACCTCCCCGGTGCTCAGAGCGCCCTTGGCGGTGAAGTCGAAGCGTAGGCGGTCGGGGGCCACCAGGGACCCCCGCTGGTCGGCCTCCCCCAGGACCCCACGCAGGGCGAAGTTCAGGATGTGTGTGGCGGTGTGGTTGCTCATGATGGGCCTGCGGCGTGCCTGATTAATAAAACATTATGGAAAAAATAAAAATAAAAAATAAGGAAATAAATGTTGGATGGAGAGCCACAAACAGAACTGGAAAGATTTTTCAATACTCAAATTCAAAAGGCATTTATGTGTGTCTGCACATCCTCTCACCTCATCTATTTGCATGGTGATGGTGTCTCCGACTTTCAGTGTTCCATACACGGTCCCCACATGCAGAACATAGCCTCCCCTGACCTGCGTGTTCTTCACTGTGAACTCCATCCTCTGGAAACACAGGTGTGGATGAGCACAATTAGGTATATTTTGCCATGACGTTGCAGATGTATCTTTCACTTGAGAAAGGGTTTTGTGTTAGCATGTTAGGTAATGCATGTTTGTTGGTTTGTGTACTCCAAACCCTAAAGTTTAAAGCATTTCCAAGAAACGTGTTAACCACTCCCTTTTCAAATCAGCCATCTAAGGTTCTGGAGGACTTAGACTTTTAATTTTCTTGTGATGTCACTCAAAAAGTATAGTTTGCCTTATTTAAAAAAAATACATGAAATGGTTCCTCATCAGTGTCAATATTTGAGTGCCCACAGATGCCTGGGAGCATGCGCTTTACCGAACTCAGAGTTTGATGAATCTTAGGGGGAATGGTTTAGCAAATAGGTGTTGAAGCTTTAAGAGAGAAGGAAAAATCGCCTACATCTTCGGCGTCGTCGTCCCGGATCATGTAGCCCACGTCAAAGCTCTGCCCGCCCTGCTCGGCGTAGAAGGACGTCCGGTCCAGCACCACGCCACACTGCTGGCCCGTGGTCACCTCCTGGCAGAAGGCCCGGTCGTGCCGCAGGGCCAGCACGGTGGCACTGAGCTGCTCGAAAACTGGCCGATACAGGAGGTCGGTGTCAAGTGAGTTGGACTAAATCACAGTTTGTCATAGAGTACCACTACATATACACTTGGTCACATAGTGAGTAGGGTTGAGCACCGAAACGCGGTGCCAATAGGGCACCGGATCCGACGTAAACGGTAGTAAGGAGAAATTTCGGTGCCTCATTTCGGTGCCTGACTTTTTTTTCTTTTCTTTTTTAATCACCATAAAAAAGCATCATATCAATATGGTGATATTCCTGCAGAAGAATGGTTAAAAACAAATGTAAAGTGTCCTCACCAGTCACAAAAGCTTCTTTAAATGTGCAATACGGTTTTATATATGTATCTATTTTAATATTTAAGGTGTTGCACTGTTCAGTTCAGGTCATTAGGAGGAGAAAATGGAGATTAGATTACCCTGGTAGTAATCACTATTAATCTCCACTACTTATATTGTTTGATACAATATTGTTTTATTTGATATGACGGAAATGTGAACTTTTATTTTATATTGCTTTATTTATTATTACCATATGTTACTTGCATTTATATTGTTTAAAGATTTAAGGTAATATTGTGTTTAATTTGGCTCTGGAAATAAAAGGGTATTGTTTTTTGACAAAGTGTGTGCGGTTTCGTTTTTTTAAGTACCGGTTCGAGAACCTCTTAAGCACCGGAACCGTTTAAAAAATACAGAGTAGGCACCGGTATCGGATAAAACCCAACCGATACCCAACCCTAATAGTGAGTAAAGGTCCCTTTGTATTATACTCGTAATAGGGCTGTTGGAACGAATTTCGGGAGTCGAATAAAAAATGGATAGTAAAGAAATGCATACTATTCCAATGCTGAAATTACTATTCATATGTGTATTTCTTCTATTTTTTTATAAATGTATTGGCCGTCGTAAGCAAATCGCCCGTTTCGCCTTGGCCCACCCGCATGCGAAAACAAATGCTTGTCATGTCACACCTGATGAACAATAAAGTTTTCCCGCACGTTAAAAGCTAGTTGAACCGGTGAAAAGACAGAAAGATGGAATATTCAACCTATAGCCAAGTGAAGATGAGATTATGCTCCACCCTTTCTTCAAAATATCCTATGTATTCAGAGGTTTCAATTATACTGGGAGTATTACTTTTAAATCCTAGTGTAAAATAGCGTAGCGAATGGCTGTTCGCGGATAAGGGATTATGATATGTGGGTGTGCATTCTTTAATACATCCATACGTTACTTTTTGAGGTTGTTTCCCTGTTCAATAAAAAAAATAGGCAATCGCGCCTTGTAGAAAGTTGGTGTCCAAAATTAAACTGTTGCGATACAACAGCACACCTACATGGTATCAAGTGCAGCCTATATTCACGTACCAAGGTGCAATTAAACATTTGCTTGTAGCGCCGACTGCTATCGAGATGGATGCAGTAAGAGCACTGTGTTGAGAGCGTAAATAGGCTGTTAACTACGCCATGTCCAACAACATGAACAGTTTCCATGGTGTCTCTGACAAAGATACCTGAATGTGATTGGTTAAACTGATTTATTCGCTGGAAAGAGCCGTTAAAAAATATATATACTTGCTGCAAATAAAATAAGTCGCTTTCGCAAAACAGAAATTGCATTGTATGTGTACAGTCCCATTCAACTCAATGATTTGTTATTATTTTATTGTCGTGCGAAAGGACCATACAATGTGAGTTGTGAGTCATACTCTACATCACCACGGACAACACGGCTATTTATATTAACGCCATTGAGAGGCGGCATTAAGAACGTTAACCAACCACATGCTGATAGTGGTATTAGCAATGAATAAGCCTGTGTATACATTGTATACGGCATTTCAGAATGTTTGTAAACAATAGGCGTCAAGATACTTCCGGGTGGCAGAACGCGAGCGGCTTCTACTGACCTGAAGCGATCCAGCCGGCTACTGTAAACATAGTTACATAGTTAAAAACATTGTTGTTGAAACGATGACCAAAACGTGTTGTGTTTTGGGTTGCGCCGCCAGATATACAGCAAAAGGTGTAGGGTTTTATCAATTTCCTTCAGAAAAAACTAAATATTAATGAGACGTCCCGTAGCACCCCGCAAGAAGAAAATCATTTATTCAAGCCATTTACTCTGTTTTCTCGATCGCTCTGCCCTGGTCAAATTACATGAAAGGGTTTGTTTACTAGTGGTGCCATTGGAGAACGCTTCGGCTTTTGCCACCCGGAAGAACGTATATTATTGTTGTGACGTCATGGGGAATTGTCGTATAGGTAGTAGTAAATATTAAGAATAGGCAAAATTTTTGCATTACAATTTTGAATATAATTTGAATATTAAGGGATTATAGAGGAAGATTGACAGCTCTAAACTCATTATGAGTGTATTATTTAATTCGTGTTTTGGGTATAGCCTACATAATATTGTGAGAGAGTCTAACACCAAGTATTGTGAGGAATGATTCATTGAGAGTGAGTTTTAGAAAATGCATCTCTTACCATAGTTTCCGCTGTCGTCTGAGGAATACTTGTATTTGGGGGCATCGTCCGTGGCAGGTACATTTTTGTTTCTCAGCTCCTCAATGGCGTAGATGTCCAACATGAGGTGGTCTGCATCACCTGAACCCTTGCCCTGGGACTTCAACTGGCAGAGGAACACACACACACACACACCTGTTAACCTGGTTGTGCATCTATCCACTTTTTGATTCCCCTTTTCTCATCACCTCTGAGGGCTTCTCAAAAAGGTTTCTTCACCCAATGCTCTGCTGCTTTTAATAAGAGGGTTGTCATTAGACGGCTTGTTCCATCAGTATTCCTATCGAAGCAAATCACTGCCATAATGTTTTGAATTCAAAAGCTATTGGATTTTGTATTTCGAGATGTAAATACAATTTAATTCATAACATTGAAGTATTATACTCTGAATTTATTTGTTTTGAATTCACCTCTTTGAAATTAAAATATGGCATTTCAAGTTATACCATTTCAAAAACCACGATTTCAAATAAAAAAATGTCAAGGTTCACTAATTCAGATACAAAAATTCAAGTTGCAGATATTCAAAATACGATAATCATTACTCATAATCAAGTGGTCAGAATACGAACCAGAAAATCCAAGACATAACAATTCCAGTATAATTCGAGTACCAGGGCATTCCAAGAACAGGCCCAAGCAATCAAGTCTGAATGTAAACGAACCGACTGCTGTCATCATAGCTGTTGTGTTATGAGGGTTTCTGAACCCCTGTAGACCCCTGCTTTCTGAGGTCAGAGTTCGAATACACATAACTGACACAAACCGGAGAACTTACAGGAGCCCCGTTGTTCTCCCTGTTGGCCATTGTTGGGTTGAATTTTCGAGCAGTTTTCTTTGATCACATGACTGACAGACCGCACTCTGATTGGCCTGCAGTAGATTGATCAATGAGTCTTGATTGCTTGGGCCTGTCCTTGGAATGCCCTGCTACTGCAGTTTGAATTTTTTATGGCCTGAATTTTCTGGTCCGAATTTTTACCACTTGAATATGAGCAATGAATATCGTATTTAGAATATCTTCAACTTGGATTTTTGTATCCGATTTAGTGAACATTGAAAAGTATATTAGATAACGTGTTTTTGAAATGCTTCAACTTGAAATGCCATATTTGAATTTCAAAGGTAAATTCAAAATGAAGAAATTCAGATGACCGTTTGATGAAGATATAATATTTCAATTTTAGGAATTCAATGACTTTTCAAATTCAAAAATGATGGCGATGTGATTTGCTTCAATATATTCTATTACAACTCCCATTCAGCATTATCAACCCATTTACACCCTTTGATGCCAACAGGAAATAATTATTTTGAGGGATAATCAAAGGGGGTGCAGTAAACACCATTGGAAAGTCTCAGAGTACAACAAACATGGATCGTTAACATAGATTAATGAGGCTTAAACGCTTGGTGCAAACAAACAACCTGTATAATCCCTCTGTGGTCGTCTAGTGCTACAGAGAGACAGTTAAAACAAAGTTTGCAGGCAATTGCTCTGTAACTGCAGGTGCACACATAGCGACTTCGAGTGCACGGCCAGAGAATGCTGACTCTGGAGTAAAGCGTGTGCAGGAGACAGACAGAATTAATCTTCTGCTTCAGGTTTCCAACCCTGAACAGCCAAGGTCAACATTTATATATCTATGGAATGGAATATGCAGGCTCCGGGTGTTTCACTGCGTGCTCTTCACACCTCATCGCGTGTCCTCCGTTTTAAGCTCTTCCTTTTCACTAATGGGACGATGACGCCCGTCATCTTTTATTCGGTTCTCTTTCTGCCTATCGGCCATCTCTCCACCTTCGCCTTTAGTCTCCTCCCCCAATCCACTCTCGGCTCCTCTAACCTGGGCAGCCTTCTTCTCCTCCTCAAAGGAGGCCAGGTCGATTTCCATGCCCCTCTCCTCAGCGATAAGAACAGTCAGGTCCAGGGGGAAGCCATAGGTGTCGTACAGGAGCCATGCTGTGTCACCTGGGGAGACAATAAATAAAATGTTAATAATTTCATTAAAAATCGCAGGATAATGGTATGTTCAGAAGGTAGTTGGTGCCTGTATGTTGACACCAATTCATAATCAACTTGTAATGTTGCATTAAGTTGCACTAAGTTGTAATTGACTTTGTGGCAGCTGGCAAGTGTAGAATTTGCAATGTAAACACAAAACACCTGGCAAAAACTGAAAAAACGCAGAACACCAATGACAGATGCAAGAAGTGTAATTGAGGCTTTACCTGGAATGGTTTTGCTGTCTCCCAAGCTCTGAATCTTCCTATCGAGGATGCGGCGCCCCCTGGTGAGCGTTTTCAGGAACTGCACCTCCTCCTCGTTGATGATGTCCTTCACCATGTCCGGGTCTTTCCTCAGCTCAGGGAAGGCATCACCCTGCATGAGTAGTTAATAGAGAGTCATGAACAGAGTGACTATTTTCTAATTGATCCACTTGTGCCCTGTATAGTGCACCACTTAGTGTGTCACCATTTTGCATTGTCTGAAATGTGAGTGTACAAAACTGGTGCCACAAATTGGGCACTACTTAGTACCCATGATGCAACGTATAAGAAGTGTTTACTGATTTCTGCACAAATTACACACAATATCCCATGATGCATAGCGGTTATCATGGTCATCGGATTCATCCAATAGAGATGGATTTCGGGCGCATAATTAGTGTCCGAAATTGCCTATATACTTGTTCCCTAGATCATGTTCACTAAAGGGAATAGAGAATGAGGGAACAAGTGACCCAATTCAAGTACAGCCAATTCGAACGCAGTCATTGTCACGTTTACTACAATCGTCTACTGCCTAAGACTGGACAGACAAGACTAATCAACAAGCTGGAGTAGAGGGAGGGAGGACAGATCATCTCACCAGGGAGCTGACCACCACATCCACCAGGGTGGCGAAGAAGCCTCTCTGAGCACCCAGCTTCTCATGGGAGTAACGCACAGCACGCCTCAGGATTCTCCTCAACACGTAGCTGCAGCGACAGGGAAGAAAACGTTAATTGAACGGTTAAAAAGTTCAAGAATAATATTATTAATTATTATATTTTCTAACACAGAAGGTTACCATTTTTATGCACAAGGCAACGTGATGCTGAATATCCACAAATTATTAAAATCTCTACATATATTTGCATATACACTAGTTTTAGTTATCTCTATTTCTAGTTTGGAGAAAGCTTGTAACTGTGTGAATAATATTGATGGATGGGAAAATCAATTAGATGTACCACAACATTGTTTAAAACTGTTCATGCTCACCCTCTCCCTGTGTTGTCAGGCCTACCCCCGTCAGACAGGGCGATGGTGATGGTGCGGGCGTGGTCGGCCAACACACGGTATGCCATGTCAATACCGTCCACATCCTCAGCCCCCACCAGGCCAGTGTAAGCTCTGGTCCCCGTACCCTGAAAACACACATGAACCATTAACACGACAATGTCTAACACGGTCGGATTAAAAGGCAAAGTACCATTTAAACCAGTGGTCTTCAACCGGGGGTCCGCAGAGGTACTGCAGGGGATCCGCACACAACTCATTCTTGCTGTCATTGCTGTAGTCTCACTCACCTTCAAGCCAATATTTGCTCGAGAGGGAGCGTCATTCATCTCCCGTAGAATAGCCTAAGCCTAAGAAAAGTTATGTGCTACTCAGCAGGGTCAGCCATCCCACCGAGATATGTGGCTGGAGGCAAGTAAAAACACATAATCTAGGAATATATTGTACAACAGAATTAAATAAAACGTACAAAAGAAAAGTTTGAGCCTGATACATTGATTATAATTATGTCTACATGTCTTATAACTATGCATGGGCCTATAGGCCTGGGATAAAATGCAAAAGCATTTTGTGGCAAGATAAATATATAGGGGGTCCCTTATGTTTCCCAATCCGCCAAGGGGTCCCTGGGCTGAAAAGGTTGAAGACCCCGTATTTAAAATGCTTATGCATTTGTCAAGTGAGCTTGGACTTCTCCTGAGATGTTGTATGAACAGATCACAAGGATCATGCAGATACATTTGGTTTCATGAAAATAAGGATCAAGAAAATTGTTGACGCAATAGCATTTGACGAAATCATGTATAAAAAAATGTACACATGAAAAGACAAACATGACAATCCCTGAATAATTACAATTTTGGGTAAAACCTTGAGCAAAGCGGTGATAATTTTGACTTCACAAAATGTGATCGTGGTGATTGAATAATGTCAGTAATACGATGCTGTAACCGACATGGTGTTTTAAATTGCTAATTTGTTATACCTTTATACATAGCTTTTACTTTTAGCATAGCATGATGATTGCTTAAATAATTAAACAGGTCTGCTTGGGCTGTCGTCCTTGCTTCTGTCCAGATTATTAATTTATTGTATTTAACATCGGCACATGTACTCACTGCCACAGGTTATATGTACCTTCTGAATGGCTTCGAAGTAGGGAACGAAGAGGTCAGTGTCATAGTTGGACATCTTGTTCTGCAAGACAGAGACCAGGCGCTCCAGACCCATACCGGTGTCAATGCTCTTCTTGGGCAGAGGCTTCAGTTCCGTCTCTGACTCTCTGGAAAAGGACGTAAGAGACAGACATCTCTCACTTATTGCATACAAAGATTTTCCGTTGATGATTTTAGTGATGATGGTGGTGATGATTTTAGTGATCAAGTCACTCCAGTTTCTCAAGGAATCGTTTCAGCCCTACTACGAACCTGTTGAACTGAATGAACACCAGGTTCCAGATCTCCAGGACGTTGGGGTCGTCCATGTTGACCAGGTGAGAGGCGTCCCTGCCTCCGATGCGGTCATAGTGGATCTCACTGCAGGGGCCGCAGGGGCCCGTGTCTCCCATCTCCCAGAAGTTGTCCTTCATGCTGCCGGGCAGGATACGAGCCTCTTCCATACTGGCAGATCAGACATAAAGAAGAGATGAGGAACCGCATAAGTTAAAATAGTTTAAAAACAACCTCATTATAGTTGGCTAGGGCAATGATGTAATTATCAAATTGGCCAAGATAATATGTGAAACTGTTCAATTGTTTAGAATATGCAATGCTAGGTTTTAGATTGGATTTTGAAATCTGCAAAACAAAAAAGGAACACAAATGAGTCCAAGGTAATTCTTTGTAAAAGTGTTTTGCACTTAATATAAAAAAAACCTGACCAAATCACAGTGACGTGCGCTAATAATAAACAAAGGCAGCTTGGTTAATGTGTGTTGTCTTCTGAAAGCTGGTGGTAATTAAAGTGGTCTGCTTTAATGTATCATGCTAATTATTGCATGACTAAAGCCTTGTTAAGGCATCAATGTATGGTCAGTATACAAATACTTATGTGAATGGCAAATACAAATAAACAATCAGGCCAGGTTCTGTAATTGATCTATGTATGATCTATGTATTTTGTTCGAAAAAAAGTCCTGGTGTCAGAGACACAGAGACACCAAGTAGAAAACCAAACAAGATCTGTTGTTAAACGCAGTCTCAAGAGGGATTTGGTGCAGGGAACAGGGTCATTTCCCTGAGGTGTAATCCCACGACATTGTGCAACTCATTTAACCATCCTCAGAGATGATGCAGACCTTTCCTATCCTCTAATAGGAAAAACAAGTCTACTAACACAACCTACTGGCCTCCTGTGCTAAGGGAATAGCGTGACATAGGTGTCAGCCATCTTGCATTTAGTGCCTCAAAACTTTGATTGACACAAGCTTAAAGAAATCCTTAAAAAAGGCAACTACCGACTGCCTCAGGATTGATGTAGCATTGATAACCTTGACTCTGCATGTACTAATGAGGTATACAACAATATTATGTTTACATTTTCCCCCCCAATTTTTTTTAATGTTGATGTTCCACCCTGTAAAGAAAACCACAAAACCCAACTGACGAAATATGACCCAAAATATTACTCATACTGTCAACATTCCCTTGGGAATATAAATTCCCAAGAGGTTGCAATAAGTGATTCATAAAAGGTGCTACTTTTTATTTGGTATTCCATCTAACTGGGCTTACCCCAGGTCGATCCAGATCTGTCTGCACTCCAAGTCTGGCTCCAGGCCTGCCTCCTCACAGCCTCCAAAGTAGGTGACATACAGGCGTTCGATGGGAATGGCCAACTCCTGGGTCAGAAGCTCCAGGGCCATATTACAGGCCAGATGCTAAGGCAAGACACAGGGAGGAGAGATGAGCAGACACAATCAAGTTAAGCAGAAATGTATTATAACCATACCTATGCACAGCACATTAATAAAGTTGTCTGTGACTTTGCACTCCTGCACAGGATAAAGCCAAGCAGCCTTCGAGTTGCCAGTCTAGGGAAATGGTATAAAGGGCCTTCTTCAACCTCCTCTCATGCTGTGGGGGCAGAAAAGCAGCCCCAGTGACCAAATCCAAATAATGCATTTCAAATATTACCTTAAAGTAGTCTCCAAAGGACCACGAGCCAAGCATCTCGAAGAAGGTGTGATGGTAGACGTCCTTGCCCACATCGTCCAGGTCGTTGTGTTTGCCTCCTGCTCGGATGCACTTTTGCGTGTTGGCAGCACGCCGGAGCCTGGCCATGGGGTGGTTAGGGTCGATGGTGTTGAGGAAGATGGGCTTGAACTAAGGAGGCATGGGCAGAGAATAGGGTGAGTGTGGGGGTAGAGTTTGAAAATATTTACTGGTTTTGTGCCGCTAGACTCCAGGGGACTCATGTACAAAGCACATGTACACATGTACGCACAAAAAAGCTGCGTACGCCACTTCTCGCGCAAACGTTCGGATGTACAAAGACTGACTTGACGTGAAAAAGTGCGGTCCTCCACGCAAACTTCATGTCTGGCGTACGCACATTTCTGGTGCATTTTGTCAGTTGGCGGCACATAGAAACAATGCAGCGCAACAACATTACGCCTACTCGATCACGAGTCATGACGTAATATTGCAATATGCGGCTTGTTGAAAGTTGATTTGAACGTCGGGATGCGTGATCTTTAAATGCACTTCAATCATGCGTTATTGTTGAGATGCATAATGTGACACTGTTGATATTAGGCTAAACTTAAACTGACCCATAAAACTATATTGTCAATATTGGAATTAAAAGGAAATTGGAAGCCCCAGCAATATTATTTTCAGTGATGACTTGTTTATTAAACGTTACATATTTTCAGGACCACGCATGACATCTGGGCTAATGGAGCTCTCTTCACGCATTTGTCGCAAAATTCTTGACTGCAATATTATTATTTGATGTTGCGTGGAGTAACCACCAGCCATTGTTACTTAAAATCAATCCATCAATGAACCAAGTTTGTTTTTTTTGTTTTGGTGCTGATTCCGGAGGAAGGAGAGCCGAACAAGATCTTATTTCTGGCCTCTACCTCCGAAATCACCACCGCCACCTCGCATTCGGTGAAGTTTTTTGTTTTTCTTCCTTTCTCCATTTTCGCATTTCTCCTAACGAGGGCACTACTGCAGGCCTATTTATACTAATTAGAATATTAAATGTGGAGTAATTGAGGGAGGAGACGTGGCGGAGAGTTGGGCTCATGCATGTGCGCTCAATTTCACGATAATTGGGATGTACAAAGAGAATGTGCGTGAAATCGTGCTTACGCAAGGATTGATACATCCAGATTTTTTGGTGCGTACGCATCTTTTCAGAAATTGCGTACGCAAAGTTTCAGTAGGAAATCCACGCAAGTCTTAGTACATGAGCCCCCAGGTCTCCGTAAAGTTTTAATGGGGGCTAATGAGTGTCACTGACTACTCTGAACGTACTTCTAGCCAAAATGTAGGATATAATAACTACACTGTATTTTATATAATATAATAGTCCCTCGTGTTTCACCCTGACCTGGGTTTTATTTATGGGAACAGTCAATGAGGATTGTAAGATCTCTCTGAAAACGATGTTAAATATTCGTACATTGTTTAAGAGACTACAGAAAGAATTTCAAAGGAATAAAAACAGTTCCCCTTGAAGAGCGAGAGAAATAATACCACCCTTGCTTAATTGTCAACAGAGCATTTCATGGTACCTGGTTCATGCCGGCGTTGGCGAACAGAAGAGTGGGGTCATCCATGGGGACAACGGCTGAAGAGTGGACATACTGGTGTTCATGGCGACGGAAGAAGTCGATGAACTTCTCACGGATCTGGGCTGCACTCAACGAAGAGTCCATTCTAGTCTTCCTGTACATGAACCAAGAACACACATGTAGCTTTATGACCAACATTCTGTCTTGGAGGTCTTGAACAATTTCATCTTTACAGCCAACTAGATGCCATGTGGCCATAGAGCAGGAAAAACAATTACACCTAGTTAAACCAGCTGAACTTTGGCAGTTGTCTGCTTATGGCCCGAAGGCAAAAAGTGCACGCTGTGGACAAAAAAAAAAACATGCATACACAAATATTAAACAAATGTTAATCAAGAAGGCGGCACATGGCTTAAACATAATACGATGATGTGGAAATTTTACTTTTATGCTTGCATGTCATTTGAGAGCTGAACATTGCTCTCAACCAATGCAACACCCAGCGGCCTACAGGTCAAAGGCAATGAATCAAGCATCTCAGTACGCAGAGGAGTAACCTGGGGCTGAAGAGGCAGTGGAACAAATATTTAAAACCTTTTGGAAGTTGCAGAAATGCAAATCACCAAAACAATTTCTTGGTCAAATCTCATAGCCCTTTGGTAAAACTCAAGTCCAGTAATATCAGCAGTGAATATGGAAGCATTATAGTGCCAAATGTCATCAATGCAAAATGGCATGTTGAATTACGTGAATTGAATAAATCATAGCGCAAAAACAATGCTTGAATTCTTACGCATTGCAGTTTGATGCTTGAATATTTCTGCTGTTGAATTTGGTTGTTTAAATACCATCTTCATTCTTCATTATTCGGCAGGTAATAGTCAACCCATTATTTTTCAACCTCAAAAAATCTGGTTCAAATTTAATCTTAGAGAGTGGTTATGTGAAGTTATACTTTGTTGATCAACAGTGGGATACATTTTAGTGTATTGTTGAACTTATTTTCTGTTATTTTCCCTGCAAGATGTTAGTAGCTAGTTAGTTAGCTAGCTAGTGATGAAAAGCAAACATTATTACGCTGAAGTTGCAAAGAATTACTAACATCTTGCAGAGAAAATAACAAAGTTCAGCAGTACACTAAAATATGTCTGTCCTGTTGATCGACAAAGTATAACTTAACTTAACACTTGTTTCATCTTCTCTTGTGGCTTCCACTTCCGCACAATCCTACCACCATCACTCACAAACACCAGAGCTTGGAGCAGGCTCTCTCTGCAAGCAGCATGTAACCATCGGTTAAAATAGTGCATCTGCAATCCATTTCTCTTCCTTTCATACCCAGATGGTGAATGTTAAGACTGAATTTGAACCTGAATTTGTGAGGTTAAAAAATAATGGGCTGAACATAACCTGCCGAATAATGTAGATGGAATTTTAACAACCAAAAATGCAAGCATCAAATTGCATTCACTCACTCACTCATCGTCAACCGCTTATCCGGGGTCGGGTCGCGGGGGCAGCAGCTCTAGTAGGGGGCCCCAGACTTCCCTTTCCCGGGCAACATTGACCAGCTCTGACTGGTGGGGATCCCGAGGCGTTCCCAGGCCAGTGTGGAGATATAATCTCTCCACCTAGTCCTGGGTCTTCCCGAGGCCTCCTCCCCACTGGACGTGCCTGAAACACCTCCCTAGGGAGGCGCCCAGGGGGCATCCTTACCAGATGCCCAAACCACCTCAACTGACTCCTTTCTATGCGAAGGATAAGCGGCTCTACTCCGAGTTCCTCACGGATGGCTGAGGTTCTCACCCTATCTCTAAGGGAGACGCCCGCCCCCCTCCTGAGAAAACCCATTTCAGCCGCTTGTATCTGCGATCTCGTTCTTTCGGTCATCACCCATCCTTCATGACCATAGGTGAGGGTAGGAACGAAGAATGACCGGTAGATCGAGAGCTTTGCCTTCTGGCTCAGCTCTCTTTTTGTCACAACGGTGCGGTATAGTGAATGTAAAACCGCCCCCGCTGCTCCGATTCTCCGGCCAATCTCACGCTCCATCGTCCCCTCACTCGCGAACAAGACCCCGAGATATTTA
>OMKX01107199.1:0-15831 GCA_900302425.1 Brosme brosme
ACACACAAAATGTATTCATACGAGACAGTGGGTTATTTGGTCGAGGGTTGACTAAAGTGTTGAGCTACAAATCACCATTAATGCTAACCACGATACTTTTGTTCTACTGAAACGCTGCCGAGTCGCACAAGCTTTTCGAACCCGAGTGCCCTTAGTGTCCAAGCAGGGTACTCGAAAAGGTTCTAGATATTCTTTCTCAGGAGGCTGTGGTCCTTGGATGTGTGCAGAAGGCTACTGCAGATGTTCTAGCAGTCTGTGGTAGCCAGCACACTGTTCTTGGCTGTGGCGTGCTGGGGAGGAGGCATCAAGGCTGGGGAGACCAGCGGACTCAACCAGCATGGTGAGGAAGGCCCGCTCTGTTGTTGGACACAATAACTGGACACAATTCAGACCTTCCTGGACCGCCCCTCCCGTCTATGATGAACTTTTAACTGTCTTACAACCCACCCCCCGGTATTACTAATGTTTTATCTGACCGACTGACCCGTGATTAGTGATGAATTTGTAGCCGGGCGATTCGAGGGGGTCGGGGCTGGATGAAGCAACACAGTGGTCGACGTACACCCTGAGCGATGGGTGCTGCCGGGCCTCCACACTGGCCTCGAGGAACACCAACTCCCCCTGCTGGTAAGTGGAGGAACTACGTGGAGCGGTGTAGTCTTCTGCGGCACAGGACACATAGACATACAGGATGTTTCTGGAAAAAAAAGTATAGCATAGGCCTACTGTTGGTAGGCTGTTAGTCTATGAAAAGTTCTGAAATATTGGACAGGGTCGAGAGTTCTGTGGAATTATGTCCTTAATGCCAAATAACTTTTTATTTATTTTTTACGGATAACATTTGTTCCAAAATAATCTGTATGGGTAAAATGGAAAAGGAAAAATGTATGACAAACATTTTTTCGTGGATATGTAGCCTATAGCTTGTATTTACAATAAAAAGAACATTGAAAATGGAAATTAAGTATTATTATTAAATTTTGTATTTTTTTGTTTAAAAAGTTTGTGAAATAGAAATGTATTGTTCTGTTTACCTGCTCTGGAACATGAACGAGCGTTCCCAGTGACCTATTTAGGCCTTAAGTATTTTCACCTGTCATCGTGCGAAGGGAGAAGTGCAGCAGTCCGTAGGCGCTGATAGTGGAGGTCATGGGCAGCCACGTGGGGGTCAATGGCTGTCCACTCACCGTCTGCTTTCTGCATACATTTAAAAAAAAAAAAAAAGGCTATATATTGAAGACCGGTGGCAATCGCCCTATATTATCAGCCTCTCACAATTCCTTGAACGACTGCAACCTGTTACCTGATTGGGAATCTGCCTCACCTCTTGTAATGGCACTCAACAGGTATAACAGTCGTGAGACTTTGGACAATCAGACTGCCCCTATCGGTGAGGAGAACTGCAGGACACAGCACCAAATGGTTGTAATAGATAAGCCAATCGCCGTCCACCTGGTTGTGAATAATTAAATAACGAATGTATAGAATTACGTCATTAATGGACTCAACAGAGTGCCACAGGTTTGGCCTTGGATTAAAACAAGCAAAAAGGCACCCCCGTTTGGATACATGACGACAACAGTGGTATATTTTCACATAAAATAAGTAGTTAATTACGATCAGAAACTTGCATATTAATTTATTTAATTGATAAATGTAATGTTTAATCAATGTATGAACAACATTTACCTTATGCAATTGTTGTCATCCGACTAGGCCTATGTTTTGTTTGAATTTATCTGAAAACACAAAATGTCCACTCAACAAAATCGACTGTAAAAAAATAGGTTTACTCGGTTCTTACTGTGGACTCGGTCCCACACTCGTGATGTCCAGCGTAGATGACCATTTCAGATTCAGTCCCAGGTCCACTTCCCGTTGCCATACAGGACTCATTGGGCGCGTCGTCGCCTAGTTGAAGACACTTGCGTATGACTGGGATCTGGAATCTTTCTCCGAAAAACTCTCGTTTGGCCGATATCCGCATCTTGGTTTCTTCACATTTTATTTCAAGTCCACCGTATTGTCCTACTTGCGGATCACTTTCGTCTGCAAACAAACCGCCGTGCACAAATCGCAAAACTATCATATATAGAAAATAGGTCGACATCGCCGTTTCGGTTGAGAAAAAAGACATCCCAGTTCATCAAATTCATGCATTGCACACAGGTGTCCTTATCAGCCATGAGCGAAACACAACCATAGATGACGTTCACAAAACCGGAACTTAAGATCTGTGCGAGTTTTCCACAGGGACTAATAATAAAGAAACACCACGCAGCTGTTCAACAGAGACAAACCAAGGAACCTTACTGTAATTGTATAGATTTAAAGGTTCGCCGATATGAACAACACAACAGAGATCGACTGGGGGACGAATCACAACCGATGTTTGACAAACGGGACCGAGTCTTTACTGAAAAGTGTCCACTCCGGACTCGCTATACCGGCTGAGAAATGTTCCATCGTAAGCGGAGACTACCTCTATTACCACTATGGCTGTGATGGCCAGGACGACAGAGGCTGGGGATGTGGCTACCGCACCGTCCAGACCATGGCCTCGTGGTTGTGCTTCAACAGCCCCCTACCCGCAGGTCGTGAGTGTCGACCACCTCCAAGCGTCCCGGACATCCAGCAGGCCTTGGTCTCCATGGGCGATAAAGGGGACTCGTTTTCGGGTTCCCGGGGATGGATCGGGACATTTGAAGCGTCGCTCATCCTCGACTACTTTTACGACGTGCCGTGTAGGGTGGTGCATGTGCGGGGTGGAGGTGCGGAGCTGGAGGAGGTGGCTGTCCAGGAGCTCCACCGGCACTTTGAGAAGCACAGGTCTCCGGTGATGATGGGAGGGGACAGGGACAACTCGTCTAAAGGGATACTGGGAGTGTGTAGTGGGGAACAGGGGAGTAGTGTGTTGATTGTTGACCCGCACTACTACGGAAAGCCACTGGACAAAACTGAGTTGCAAACTCACGGATGGGTGAGGTGGATAAAAGTATCGTCCCTGGACCAATGTTCTTTTTACAATTTATGTCTACCACTCAACGGGAACAGACACGTACTATAGCTCACGTCATCGTCTCATCTCATCTTCTACCACTTATCCGGGGTCGGGTCGCGGGGGCGGCAGCTCTAGCAGGGGACCCCAGACTTCCCTTTCCCGGGGCAGTCTCCCTGAACCATCACCTTATCGTGGTGGAGAGGTTTGTGTGTCCCTGTGAACCTGAGGGCTGTGTTGTCTTGAGCCTGGTGCTCCTGGTAGGGTCTCCCATGGCAGAGTGGCTAGGTGAGGGGCCAGACTAAGTATGGTTCACCAACCCCCAATGGAAGAGCAAGGTAGAGACAGAGAGACCCTGCCCGGAGGAAGCCCGGGGCCCCCGTCTGGAGCCAGGCCCAGAAGGAGGGCTCGTCGGCGAGCACCTGGTGGCCGGGTTTGCCACGGAGCCCCTCCGGGCACAGCCCGAAGAAGCGACGTGGCACCTCCCCTCTCTCCGTCCTCTGGGCCCACCACCCGCAGGAAGAACTGCTGGGGCAGTGAAGGTCAGGGGCCTCGACGGCGCCATCGTGTGGGCAATATAATCATTGACTGCTTGCACGAATGTACCACACCGATTTTCAGACTTGATTTTGTTCGAGCTTTTTATGAAGTAATTTTACCAATACTGCATTCAATAAGTCTCCTGGAAGTATTGACACTCGTGTGATATTAAATCAGACCAAAATGAATTCGATTTTGAACTTTGGTGTTATCGTAGTTTCAAGTTCTAAATCCTGTTAAAATCATGTCCTGCTGAATTATAATAACATTAATTTAGGCCGACAACCTGGTGTTGGTTTGGTCGCTCTGATAAATTTATTTTTTCAATTGCACATTTATAAAACAACACTTTATTAACACTTTGTTTGATTTGCTGTCTGGAATGTGTGTAAAATATGAAATGATTACATAAACTATAACAATAGTGTGTAAATATGTGGTGTAAACCCCATAGTATCTTATATGTTGTGTCAATCTATGATCATAGTATTTGATCGCGTGTTAAGGCTATCTTAATGAATGCCTTTTTTTATTGCACATTTTATCGGGGGGCAGGGGGGGGCACCCAACCTGTATAATGACTTTACTCGGATACACTCCTTGGTACTGTTAAATGTCTCCTTTTTTATTGACTCCAATGACCATTAAAAACACCCTAAGTTTAAATAATATAAAGATAAATAGGCCTGTATATATGGAATCATGGTTGTGCGATTCTTCTCAATGCTAGCCGCCTGACACGCAATCATTGTAGAAGATCTGAAAGTTGTGGTTCACCTCCATCCTGCCACGCAGGAACTTTTCCAGGGTCTTCAGCGGTACCTCCACCACCTGGTTGTTGGCCTGGTCGTTTAGGCCGTAAGCCGCGAACGCCGGGAACTTGTAGCGCTCAAAGTACGGCGCGTTGCGGTCAAATTCAGCACAGCAGTAGGCTGACCACATGTAGTCGGGCACGGCCACCCGGTCCACGTTCCCCCTGCGGACGGTGCTGCCGGAGGTGGTCACCCCCGTCACCACGAAGGCCCGTCCGTTGCAGAAGTTGTTGAGGCGCTTGCGGATGAGCCACTGGTGCTGTGCCCAGGGCCCCGCAAACTCCCTGCTCTGGGGGACCACGTTGGTGAGGGTGTAGGTGGAGGCCTTGTCTAAGGGGTCCGCCTGGTGGCCGTCAGGGTTCAGCTGGCCACGCTCGTACCGGACGGCGTCAGCGTAGTCCTCCAGCATGGCCTGGCTGTCCTCCAGGTCCACGGGGGTGTAAGAGGAGGACTGGCCAAAGGGCTCCATGTTGCTGCTGCCCTTGTCTGAAGCCAGCTGGGTGGGCAGGGGGGAAGAAAGCACGACATGGGAAGCAAAAGGAAACTGAAAATTAAACATATATGATGCATAAGAATATGGGACTTACCGTTGTCCGAGACAAGATTAGCCGAGTCTCCCTTCGCATACATTTTTTTAAGTTTATTTTACATGGCAATGGCTAGTATCAGCTAACATCACCTAAAAATGTATGCAATGCATCATGATCATTTTATATATGCATTGATTGGGGCAATATTGTGTGATAGTGCAGCCTCTCACACATGCAGTCTTACCCTGCAATGTTCCTGAACATTTCCTGCATGGGTTCATGTGCGAATGGGAACAGGGATCGATATTCCAGATAATCTGCACCGGCAATTTGCCTGCTCAAGACGTAACATTTCCGGATCACTTCCTGTACGGCTGTGTTGCGAAGGAAAGCAGTCAATTGCCGGTAGAGGCACGTAAAGGGTTACGTCGTAGACTCTTTCACGTAGAGTGAGCGAACCAATCACAAGACTCCACTGAGAACATATATGAAATTGGCGAGCGTTTTGTTTAACGCGCCAATGCTTATTGGGTGACCGATAGTAATTTCAGCAATTTATTTCATGTTTGCATGAGCTGTTTTTGTTGCGGCCTTTCAGACCAATTTTCAAATGCGTATTAGTCCGGAGCCTCTCAGTTAATTCTCAATTTACAATGTTTTCAACAAGCGCAGACCAAAATATTACAAAATACAAAAAACGTGTGAGACATCAGGGGGCAGCCATTTTGTTTTTTTAGAAAAAGGCCTCAAGGTCGCTCCCATAGGGCACACCTCTGTAGTTATTGTAACAAACTACCCCATATTAGAAAAAAGTTTGTCATTGGCCTGACAACAGGCCAGTACTGCTAACAATCTGTCTGAAGGGGAGGGGGGCCTGCGCTCATCTCAAAATATGTTGCGCTCGGTCGTCTCTCACTCCTGTACCTTCAGTGTTCTCAACCTGGCAACGTCTGAGCATCAACTCTTGGGAGAGGGGCCGGTCGCACACAACTCTCCAATAATTTGCATTTGGACTGCAGCAGCCATTTCTACCGAAAAGGATTAGGGCCACATGTGATTTTATTTATTGAGTTCTGAGTTTAAAGTCAGACTTCTGAGAATAATGTCAGAATTCTGAGGTTAAAGCCAGAATTCTGACTATAATCTCAGAATTCTGACTTTAAACTCAGAACTAAAAAAAAAAGACACATGTGGCCCTAATCCTCTAACGCGAGCACGCAAAAACTTCCTTACATCTGACTTCTTCGGTCAGTGTGTGGTTCCCGTCCTGTATGTCGCAAAGGGACTCTCACTGAACTTGGTTCCATACAGGTAGCCTGTAAGGAACTTCCCTTCCATCGACCTGCCATCAGGTTGACGCTACAGGGTCCCGTTGGCACGAAAAAACACCTACAAAAAATCTTTTATCCCCACTGCCATCACCACACTGAACAGTCACAAATAGGCAACATATCTCACTCCACTCAGTCATCCCTTTGCCTTGCATTTTTTTGGCATTCATTTATTGTCATTGTTTTGGACTGTCTCTGTCTTGTATGTATTTATTTATTTCGTGTAAATTGAACCTGCCCTGTCAAAGATGAATTTCTGTCACTTGTGACAGACCATAAAGTTTTTCTTATCTTATCTTATCTTATCTTCTTTAGCCTGTGAGATTTAGCCTGTAAAATTAAAGTCAAAATCTCAGAATTCTGACTTTAATATCAAAATTCAGACTTTAATCTCACAATTCTGACTTTAATCTCACATGTGGCCCTGATCCTTTTCCATACATTTCAAACTCTTGGTGTCAATATAACATATTGTACCTTTAAGAGGAATTCCCTTAAACTGTAAAAAAAAAAAAAAACACAAAAAAAACAACTTTTGAGAGGATTGATCAATGTAACCAAATGTTCTTATTTATATTTGATGTTCTTATCAAAGTTATGTCTTTGCCAAATCTGATAGCCTATGTGGTGTATTTGCGATAAGTATTTGCTTTGTCTGATGTGGTTAAACTGTGTCAAAGTTGAATAACCTATTTAACCAAATCCAACCAAACAAAAAACACATGCAGACGGCAAACCCAAAAGAACGCATAAGAGTGCACTCCCTCGACTCTAGCGTAAGGGGGGTCACCTGAGGCTCAAACATCCACGGAAAGTCTACCGTCTTCTCCCCGTCGGACTTCTTGAACGTGTACGCCGAATAGATGGGGATGCGTTTGCGGGCGTCATAGAGGGTGACGTAGCGGGGCTGGTCCTCGTACTGCTGGCATATCTTCTTGAAGGAGTCCGAGCTGAGGTAGCCCCGGGGTGGGGTGCCCATGTAGAGGAAGTCCTTGCAATGCTGAACGTGGTTGAAGTCCCCCACCACCACCGCCTGCCCCCCTTGAAGTAGCAGCAGCAGCAGCAAGCAGCATAGCAGGTGTACGACGGCTGTCGAGTGAATCGCGCCAGCACCGCGTTCTGGTACAGGCATCACACGACCACAGAGGGTTTTTGGTCGAATCCTCTGATTACCTCCTATTTGTTTCTTTCTTTCTTTTCTTTTCACACACTACTATTGCATTTCAATAAGCCTACAATGACGAACAACATCAGCCAGAAACTCGGGCATCACATTATTTATCTGGTAGCCTACCTTCTCTTCGGATACGACCAACGTGAAACTCGCTCTAAATTCGTTTCCATATATGCAAAGTTCGACAACTTTCAGTGTCTTATCAGTCAAAAGTAGTGAATGTTATCACTGCCCAAGATAACACCATATATAGATACATATGCGCACATGAATGGGCGGTAGAATGGTTGTTGGCCAACGCCCCTGAATAGTTTTTTTTTACTACTGGGTTGTCATTGGTCGCACTCTAATGAATGTGGACCAATGAAGCCCTTACAAATATTGTAATTGTGATATTTAGTTACTGTGTGTCTTATTGTGATGTGAAAAGACAGTGGCACAAAGGTTCCCCAGCTCCCTAATGCCTAATACCCAAAATGTGCCATTAGGTCACTATGACAAAATAAACAAAAAATTACTTGATTCTTAAATGTTTACAACAGTATATATCTTTCAGTCCATAAAAAAAGACCCAGTCAGAAAAGTTTCAAAACAGCCAAAATATATTATTTATTAATGTCTAGAAATCAAGCATTTGATTTTAGGAGTTTGAAGGGCACCAAATACATTCAAAAGGATTTTACAACCAATTTACTATAGGCAACATTATTGAAAGATGGCCCGCCTTTAATTTTCAGCCAACTGTAAAGATGGTGCGACACAGCCATCCGTGAAGATCTGAAAGTTTTTTTCCACAAAGGTCGTCTTCTTGATGAATTCCTCAAGCTTCTGGATGGAGAGCTCCACCACCTCTCCGCCCTCCCTGTCGTTGAGCCCGTAGTAGCCGAAGACGGGGAACCTGTAGCGCTCGCTGAAAGGCGCGTTGCGGTCGTAGTTGACGCAGCAATAGGCCGACCACATGTACGCGGGCACCGCCACGCGGTTGATATTCTGCCGGCGGATCATCCTCCCCGACGTGATGACCCCAGTGACCATGTAAGCGGTGCCGTGGCAGAAGTTGTTCAGTCGCTTCCGGATCACCTGCTCCTGCGGCTTCCAGGCCTGGGAGCTGAACTCCCAGGTCCGGGGGACCACGTTGGTCAAGGTGTACGTGGCGGCCTTGTCGTCGGGTTGCGCCTGGTGTGCGTTGGGGTTCAGGGTGCCCCGCTCGTACAGGATGGCGTTGGTGTAGTCCTCCAGCACCGCCTGGGCGTCCTCGAAGTTCATGGGCGAGTAGCCGCGCGGGAACGGCTGCATCTCCCCCGTTTCCGTGAGCACCGAGAGCTGGGTGGGACGACCGGAAAAGGAAAGACATTGAGGGAATTTCTCAGTGGGAAAGGGCAGCATTATGCAGAAGGTGGTGGATGCAATCCATGCTATCTGAAACACTGACCGGGGGGAACCAACGGAAAAGTAGATGAAATCGGAATGTATCTCCCCGTGTTTCTCACACACAAAGAGACTCTTAAGAAGGAGAATCACGCCTTGTGTCGCTTATCCGTACCCACCTTCCCCCACCCGACGGCTGTCCTACCTGAGGCTCGTACATCCACGGGATGTCGTTGTGGTTGTGGCCCTCCGAGCGTTTGAAGGTGTAGGCGGAGTAGACGGGGATGTGTCCCTCGGTATCGTACAGCGTCACGTAGCGAGCCTTCTTGTTGTACCGCTGACAGATGGTCCGGAGGGTGCGCCGCTCCAGTCCCGTCGGCGGGGTCCCTTTGTACAGGAACTTCCTGCATTCCGGGGACAGCTCCTGTTCCACCGTCCCCAGCGCCACTCCGCTCACCATGGCGACCCACAAGAGGACCGCCTGCGTCCAAGATAACATTTTGTTGAGCTGGTGTCGCCCGACGGATTGTTGAGCTGGAGTTGTGGCACGGTGGTGTACTTCAAAGAAATAAGCAGGAGTGGCCTCCAAAGAAAAACAACAATGTTGTTATGCTCCTCAGGAAATGTATCTTGTAATTGTAGCTTCTTCTATTAACTACTTGTTGAGTTCCTTTGTGTCTAACCTTTGGGCTCGATGGCTGAACTCGCAAGCGAATGAAGCCACTCCACAAGGTGTTCTCTAATCGGGAGATTGATATGCAAACCAATGTACTCCTCATGCACCTTTACAGCCATCCATTTTTATTACGTCTACTTTCCACTTGAGTGCAGTTACACCTGTGAGAATGCAAATTGAAATGCTACAGTCCCGTGTTCATGTAGACATGGGGAAGGTATCATCGTCATAAATATGTCCCTTTGAGCATCGAGTTTACGCTGCACATAAATCTCACTAGGTAAAAATGTATTTATAGAGCAAACCTCTATTTAATATTTTGAGGCTTCTTTAGGCCTTTTGTAGGTACAACGTTGGGAACTTTTGGGCAAAACCTTAGCCGTAGTAACTATGGTCGTAGTACGACCCACTAACATCAGTGCTTGAACATGACACGTTTGTCCAGCCCAAAGGAATGTGACATCTTCACATTTTTGCATGAAAGGCGTGACCGCCGCATGCTGACGCGACCGCCACATGCTGACGCGACCGCCACATGCTGACGCGACCGCCCCATGCTGACGCGACCGCCGCATGCTAACGCGACCGGCGCACGCTGACGCGTCGTTGGGTTGAATCGTTTTGTAGTAATGTTTAATTGAGCATGACACCCTGCATTTAATCAGGATTTAATCAATTTGGGGAGAGGAGGTCCACATATTATTATCTATAGCCAATACTCTAACCATAATACCATGTTGTTCAGTCAGTAATTGGAAGAGTTTATAACTGTAGCAGGGGTTCAAAGGTCGCCCTTAAAAATTCAATGGCATATATTCATTACAAGGACAGGCAAAGAACTGGTGTTATCAAGAGTTGCCACAGTGATAATCTCGGGGCTGTAGACATGAAAATTTGGGCCCATAGAGTACATGGGGGCTGAAAGGTCGAGGAGGTGAAAGGGGTCGAAGGGGTTGAAGAGGGGATGTTAAGGGGTCAAGGGATGAAGGGAGGAGGTCAAGGCGAAAGGGTGAAAGGGTCAAGGTGGTCAAGAGGTCGTGGAGATTTGGGAAGGGGTTGAGGGAAGGGCTCTAGCGGGGCTCGACGACCACCGCAAACACAATCAGATAACCGTCACAACCACCGTCAACCCAAAGAGTTCTGCCTAAAACTCCTCGTGTCTCCTTTCCTTGATTATCTACATAGCTAGGGTAAAGACTACTTGTTGCTTTACTTTAGAAGCACATTTCAAATTTCAAAACATATAAATGTGAGCAGTCAACACATCAGAAACAAAACGATCCACAATAATACCTATTGTGTCTGCCCAGCTACAGCAGTGGGAGGTTAGGTTGATAAAGTTCAGCTGAACAGCAGGGTGACTTCAGATTAGGCCTGGCTCTTAGACAAAGCGGATCTCGTGAGCAAACCAAATGTAACATGGCTGTTTGGGCCCATTTTGGACCTCTCTGCATGGAAAAGTCACTCTTAGTGCGTATCTTTCTATGCTTGAATCGGTGCAGGAAGAGACCACTGCTGCAGAATCGTGTTTTTATCAACTGATCGCCACACCCCTAGTTAGTGGATTTATTAATTCATTTAAGGTATCATTATGCATGTTTTTATTATCATTATTGGAATAGCAGCTTTCAATGCAAGTCACAAAGCTTCACTTAAAAACTGGAAAACAACAATAGAAATGGGGGGAATACAACCAACATAAAATAAATCAGTGAATTCAGATAATTACTGCATGTCAAGTATTTGGATACCATTTAAAAATGTCTGGATACAAACAACACAATGCTGTATTATGTACATTTTTAAATGTTCTGTGCCCCCCCTGTATGACCCTAAAAATGACCCAGAAATATTTATTTATGTTGATTTATTTTCATCTTCAGCACTCAACTCTTCTTCTCCTGTCTGAAGTCCATTATATATACCATGTATACAGTAAATATATACTATAAATATGCTCCCATCTCATCACATATATCTGGACAGATGTCTATCAGGCTCATGGATTCTGCCTTTTCCCGCGTTTGAAGAGGTTTTCAGCGACGCAGCCCTTAGGAAAAACGGCAACGTCTCGGTCGATGTCTGCCTGGCGCTTCAGAAAGCTCTCCAGGTCCTTGATCGGGACCTCTGCCACCTCGTGACCTGTCGGTTGGTTCAGTGCGTAGCTCCCGTAGCTGGGGAACATGAATCTGACCTCATGCGGCGAGTTGCGGTCAAACCACGGGCAGCAGTACGCCAGCCACAGGTGTTTGGGGATCGCTACACGCTCCTTCTTTTCCCGCCACAACGCCGACCCCGACACGGTCGCCCCGGTGACCACGTAGGAGTTCCCGTGGCAGAAGTTGTTGAGGCGGCGACGGACAGCGTCCAGATAAGGGTTCCAGGAGGTGTCCAGGAAGTCCGTCGCTTGGGGCACCACGTTAGTCAGCGCGTAGGTGGAGGATTTGTCGTCGGGCTCGGCCTGGTGCTGGTCAGGGTTCAGGGGACCCCTCTCGTACCCTATGGCGTCGGTGTAGTCCTCCAGCACGGCCTGGCTATCCTCCAGCGACAGAGTGTCGTCGTTGAGGGGAAGCTCTCTCATGTTGTCACCGCTGTCCTCTGAGACCAACTGTTGGGAAGTAATGTCAGGGGAACAATGTTACAGAATTAGTTTCCCAGTTTTTCACAGTTAGACTTTTTTCTCCTACATTTGTGAAGATTACGTCGGGAGGCCAGATGAACACGTGTCCCATGAACACTGCGGCGCCACTTTGCATACCTGAGGCTCGTACATCCAAGGCGTGTCCACCCTGCCCTGTCCGTCCGACTTCTTGAAGACATAGGCGGAGAAGAGCGTGAGGCGGCGGCCGCTGTCGTACAGGGTAGCGTAGCGCGCCTTGTCCCGGAACCGCTGGCAGATGCTCTTCAAGCTAGCCCCGCGGATGCCGACCGGGGGAGTGTGCATGTGGAAGAAGTGGCTGCAGTCCCTGAAGCTGACGAACACGCTGGCTGCCGTCAAGCTGGGCCCCGTCAGCAGGTGGAGGGACAGAAGACAGGCTTTGAACAGTGGCATCCCACGATGGTCTGGAGCAACACTACTGCCAGGAGGTGGTGTTTCCTTTCTTCCCATAGGGCCTTCCTTATTTTCCTTCGTCGGAAGTCCACCAATCAGGCAGCAGATCCATGAGACAGATACTATGCTTGTATTCTGAGCAGTATCGAGTAATATACTCTGTCAAACTACCGCTGTCTGCCTAACCCTGGCGGCGTATATGCATAGTGGCTGTATGCAAAGCCACAGTTGATAACACCCACCTCCATTGCCTTTGACTGCATCTGTGACCATGCCATGCATACAACACCAAAGCCACCTGATCATGTGTGTATACACACACAATCCTGGATCCTGGGCCTTAAGTAGGGATGGGCATCGTTCCATTTTGACGATACTACCTATATCGATACTGCTTATTGATCTGGTACTTTATCACCTACCGTTCTCATTATATAAAACTTTATTCACAAGCAACCGCTTACAAATTGTTTTTTATAAATAACTTAGCACAAAAAATGGTAGGACAAATAAGAATATTATAAATCATTTACAGCAAAAGAAAATACAAAGTGGCATAGAGCAACTAGGCTGGACTCAAGCGTTATTTTAACAGATATTCTGAAGAAAGATCAGCATATCTCTCTTCTCCAGGCAGAAGCCAAGACCTCTCCTGGCTAATGGTGTTTCCTGTCTTCGAAAATACCCTCTGACCAGCAGGGGAGAACGCTGTGAGGAGGGGCAGAGTAGCTTCATTTTCCAACGCCACTTCACACGATCCTCTGTCAAGGCGATTGAAGTCAATCCTTTAAAGAGCTGGAGCTCTAGCTCAACTTGATCAGAATATAAAATTATTAACATTACCATACACAGTGGCATGTAGCGTTCAAGGACTGAATAAAAAGAAACCACTTTTAACATTACCAAAAAAGAATAGTAGCATGTAGTGTTCAAGCATTTAAAACAAACAATACTGTGCTTAAAATACAATTAACTTTTTACGGCACAGCATTTCATCACAGACTCACCTATCGTATTGGCTATCCTTTTGACTCTAATGGACAAGAACAGGTAGTCCAATACGATGGACTGTAACCCCTACACACTGCCAAGGCCCGCTGGCTCTTTGAGTGGACTTATGGCTTCTCCTTTTCATGCTTCCTCGCTGCAGGACGAGGGGTCACAGGGTGGGTTCAGGTAATGGCCAACAGTGAGCCGCAGAACACTGGGGTTCGTTCTGGAAGAATGGTGAGACAGCCGGTTAGTTTTGGGGACTTTGTCACTTATGGTTAGCGGATTGGTTTGAAGGTTGTGTTATCTGTGAGCCCAGTTGTTCCCCTTACCAATTATATAAAGTTTAGGCCTATTTGATTACAGTGGAGTTGTTGCATCCTTCTGACCATAGGATTCCAACAGCTTGTAAATGGCCTTAAACTATATTTAAATTTGTTTTATTATGTATGTTAACTGCAAACTGTTTATCATGTTTACATACAATTTTGTTTTTTTGTTTTGCTGTGTGTTGGGTGCTGCCATCTTTACTGATGGTGCTTCCAGTCAGAGTGTTCAGGGGCACAAAAGACAAACAAATAAGTAAAAGTCAGCTCTTTTCCTGTAGTTCTGATTAATGGAAGGGAAAAGGTGGGACGATGCACATTGACATGTTTTCTCACTGTAATAGCCCGTTGTTTTAATGAATGTATGGTATGTCTAGACGCTATGTGGATCCGCTGTATCTGGTGTATGATTGAGGTTATTGTGGCACGCTTTGTCGAGGCTGTGCAGTAATGTGGTAGGGGCATGTATAATAGCTGTTGAAATTGTTGTGTAAGAAACAATTCCGGTGTGAAAAAAAATTCAGGGTGAAAAACAAATCATTGGGGTGGAAAAACCAAAACCTGTGGGGTGAAAAAAAAGCGCAATTGTTTTGCGAGATATACTTAAAAAAAAAATATATCTCCAACAAACAGATCAACGAAGCGAATGGAGCAATTCATTTAGTTCTACTTTGAGTTTGGCCTAAAATATAAACAAATCAAGTCAGCGTTTGGCTCTAGACATGGTTTTCAAATACGTGAAAGAAGGATTAGGAGGTTGCTCCATGCCAGAGGGTTATCTTGACGGAAATATACTAAGTATGTCCTCTTATGGGACTTTCCTCCTTTTGAGGAACTCTAAAAGATCTTCCTCCATCCTTCTAGGACGGACACTGTTCACGTTAGCAAGCTGGCTAATCATTAGCTACATGTCATATGTTAAAAAAGAAAGCATTTTTTCCTACCTGCAGTTACTTTTTTTCACCCTACTGATCTTTTTTCACCCTGCAGTTTATTTTTTCACCCCACTTATTTTTTTAAAAGATCTTATATAATTTTCATATATATTTTTTCTATCTATCTTTATATACCAGCAGCTCTATAGCTGCTGGTGTTTACAGATTATATATATTTTTTGGTAGCGTTGATCCTGTTACGTTTTTTAAACGACGACGTTAATCTTTGGGGGAGGGGAGGCATGTAAGTTATTTTACTGCGATTCGGGGGGCTTTTATTGTGAAAGATGAAAACTGAGAAAATATATTGTTCAAGTAGTTGAACAGTAATAAAGTTGCCGTTTTGGTTCAGAATATAAGACCTCTGTGTTGTTTTTTCTTATCTTCAGGAGTATAAATGCAACTTATAACGTTCGGTTACATTACTATGACCAGGATTAATTAGTCAAATTGCAAAACATTTATAAATAAATGCAAATATAAATAGGCTACAGACAAATATTGTTGTGGAGTTTCCTCTTATATTGCAATTGAATACCCAGTTGTTTCTGGTAAGATCCTCTTCCATGGTTGGCCCTGTTGAAAAATGGTCCGCAATCCAAATGTTGTGTAGATTCGAGTGTCCGAGAAGCTAAACCTTCTCTCTGACTTGGCCATCATCAACCACTGCCCAGACAGAGCTCCACACATCCACACACACCCCACAGCCATGACCCGTCGTCCATTAATGTTGACACACAACATTCACAAAACATTGGGACGTTTCCAAAATGACAATATCATGCCACATATTATCGTTCAACTGTCTAATTAATGCAATTTGTGCATCAAGTGTGTGTGTGATTTTTATTTTCAGTTTGACAAAAAAAAATATTAATCCAACATTGGCTATGAATGTATTTATTGTTTTTCCTGGTCAGAATCACAGCATACAGTGTGTAATAACTTCTAAAGTAAACAGAAATATCATCACCTTATTTCTTTATATAGATTTACTTTCATATCTTTTTTTTAATGTTTTTTTTTGTTTCATTATTTAGCATTATCTTCTCCTCAAGAATGTAAAAACAAGACAACAAGAGCAGATTTGCAAACCCAT
>OMKX01107202.1:0-12545 GCA_900302425.1 Brosme brosme
GTGGAGGGCTTGGTGGGGGTGCCCGACCCTGCAAGTACGGGGGGAGGGGGAGAAAGGGAGAACGAGAGAGAGACGAAAAGAAAGGGGATAAACACTGTGAGATAAGATCAAACGCATCACGTCTAGAGAGCCGTGGGGTTCTGCCGGTAATCAGTGTGGTTTAGATAAAGGACACAAATGAAAGTACAGCAGGCCTACGGTGTCTTGAGTACTGTGAGTGAAATGGCTTTCAGAGCCCGTCGCTTAGATAAGGTTTCCTCCTTTCTCTCCTATCTCTGATTACTAGTTTGTAAAGGATTCCGTGCGGGCACATCCATCTGTTCGCAAACGAAAAGCAGAACTATCGAACTTCAAACAGCATTCTGCGTTTATTAAATCCTTACTTGGTTGCTAAATATGCTCACACTTGGGAGGCTAGTACCCGGCGAGGCCTTCTGAACTTCTGAACCACCTACTGAAGAGGGAATGTGCACGATGTCGGATCGGCCTCGCCGCAGGAGGCAGCGCCCCGGTACGTTGTGAACCAGCGGATCACGGGGGCGGAGCCTTGGCTGGGGTTAATGACGCCTGCCTGGTTCTGCTTCGTTTGTTTGACAGTTGCGTTTGGTTGTGATAAAACCCAGAGCTAGCCTGGTGCTAATTGCTAGCGATGAAACAGTTGGCTTTCATTGGCGTTCCGCAGCCTTTGGATATATGTGGACGTGTTCAGAAAAAACAAAAAACACACAGAGCAGCGCGTGTCGACTTGAAGGAACTCTGGAATGCTTTTTATCATCCCTCGATGACAGTGTGGAATCGTGTGTGGAATCGTGACAGCGCTTAATAAATAGTAATCGATCAAATAGAACCCAAGAGACACACACACACACATACCAGACGCTGATGTACACACACACGCCAGACTTTGATGTTGTCTCACACACACACACACACACACACACACACACACACACACGGACGGACGGACGGACGGACGGACGGACGGACGGACGGACGGACGGACGGACGGAGGCTGCTCACTCTGGGTGGAGCCCATGGGGGAGAGCGCTGCGGGGGACAGCAGGCCCATCTGCCCCAGCTCCAGGGAGTGCTTCCTGGTTAGAGACTGGTTCTTGACCGGAGGGGGCGTAGGGCACTTGAGAAGGCCGCTCGTGGCCTGGGAGCTGTAGAGATTACCTGAGCAAACATGCGGCCACAAAAAGACCTCCGCATTAGTTCTCCGAGTGAGCCAAGTAAATCGAAACGAGTTCACATTGTGTTAACAAAACAGTACAAAAAAATAAGAACAACATTAATCATCACTAATCACGGTTATCCTCGATCAATTCCCGGGTCTGGCCAGGCTGAGGCCAACAAGCTGTGTTTCCAAATAAACGTTAGCCTGCAAATGACACACAATCCCGGTCATCGTGGAATAATTGGAGACACAGCCACACTTTGTCTGCCTCCTGTTTTCTGAAATGCCATTTGTTGTGAGCACTCGGCTGAAAGGCTAATAAAACCGTCTGAAAGGGTAATAAAACGTCTCTGGTCTGTGTGACCAGAGCTAACTTGACCCAATGTTTCGACGTGGATTTGGTCAAATCAAATAAAGAAATCCATTTAACATGAACACAAATACAACTTGACCACTGGATTATAAACAGGCAATTCAGGGTTAGACACGAGTCATGGTATTGTACTAGAGTCAAGTGACCGTACCTGGGCCAGGTGTTTTTACCTGGGCCAGGTACGATCACCTGGGCCAGGTACGATCACCTGGGCCAGGTTAGGGCCTTACCTGGGCCAGGTACGATCACCTGGCCCAGGTTAGGGACGTACCTGGGCCAGATGAGGGCCGTACCTGAGGTGCTGCTGCTGGTTCCTGACGGTAGTTTGATTGGAGGGGGCCGATGCTTCACCCCTTTACCCAGGACCGACGTCTGGACCAGCGCAGACAAGCCGTCTCCCTGCAGGAGCAATAACAGTTTATTACTCATTCCCACGGCTAGAGTCAGCTAGAGCTTAATCAATCTCAGAGCCCATCGGCTATCGTCTGACGACTATTAAGCCACTGGGGGAAACGACCAATGTTTCGAGTCGTCCGGAGTAGCCAGCGGATATCATGATATCATTGTTTACAGTCTGATTGTTTAAAGTCGATTAGCAACTTGAGACACGTGAATAGAGTTGTAGTTGAGAGACGACGTCTACGATTGGCTTGTATCAGTTTACAAGTAGCCAGTTTACAATCAGTTAACAGTTTGAAACTGGCAACTCCAGTCATTTCAAAGGCACTTTCCGACTTGGAAGGAAATAATTTTGACACAAGCCGAAGGTTTCTCCTCACATTACACAAACATTGATACTTTCTGTAGCTGTTTTTCGGTTCAGACGAAATTTGGGCTAATCTCTATCAACAGATATCTGCATATGAATGCAGATTCATTTAAAAATAAGATAACGGAAAAAAGCTGAATCGTCTGTACTAATAGTACTAATTAGTTAATCTTCTTTGAAAGATCGAAGCCATGTCAGCATAATCGACAGGCATATAACCGTATCATAACTTCTGAAGTCCATCTATTTGGACAAACATTTCTTAATTTTCATCCTTCAAATACAGAGATTCATTGCAACTCCCGCGGAAACCTCAGCAGCAGGGCCGGCAGGAGGCCAGTGATGGCTCCGTCCCCTCAGGGTGTATGGGTCCAGACTCACCTCTGTGTCCTTGCTGGGAGAGGGAGGGGCCAAGCTGACCGAGCTATGGGACATCTTCACCGCACACTTGACATCCTTCTCGTACACTCCTTTGTACTGCGTGAGGAAGCTGCGGAAAAACCATGCGCACACACACACACACACACACACACACACACACACACACACAATGTAATATCGCTCCGAAGGTCTTCCAGTGTTTACTTTTAATATCATGAAAGCCCGACAGAATGTTTTTTGTAAGGTGACTTACCGGTCTGCATCAATCTTTGAGCCTATGAGGAAACTGTGAAAGCCAGAGAAGGAGCACATTAGATGACGTAAAAAAACATAAATAACGTGCACAAAAGATGCCCAAATACAGTGCGTTAAAACATACGCCACTCAGCAACATTAAAAATGCATATACCATCTTTCATATGCACCGTCAACTCTAGTGTTACTAAAGACACGATCAGGGCGGCAACTTTAAGTGGATGAATAGATGAGTAGTTCAACAGAAATGTGATCGAATCATATTCGATTAACCGTTCATTTAGTCATTCAGTACAAATAATAAACATGTTCTGCTTAATACTGCAGTTCATTTGAACTATTTGGTTTATGGATCATTATAAAAGGGATGGTTTCGTTTTTCTTGGCTGCTTGTCAGATAAAACCAGCACATTGAAGACATCACTTAACACTCTGGTAACTCGTGATGGCATTTGCTCAAATTTATGATTAATCGAAAAGATTATTCCTAAGATTAAACCGACTATGAAAATAATCGTCAGTTGCAGCCCTGGACACTGTATCAACCCAATCAGACTGGACGGATAAAGAAATACACATTCACGCAGACACACGAACATGCGTACGGAAACACAAAGAAGACAGAAGAAACAAGACACAAACAGATGCAGCATCCCGAGGCGAACACGCAGGGCTCGACCTGCGGGGTTTCTCGTTCTTACGGTGGGTGGATGAGCTTAAGGTCCGAGGACTCGTCCTCTGTCTTTGGTTCTTTGGCACAGTAGATCTTGCCGTAGACCAGCGGGTCTCCCATCGACTGGAAGATGGAGACCTTGGTCCTCTGGGCCTGCCCTCCCACCTCACATTCAAACGTGTAGTCGTCCACCACCTCCTGCACAAGCAACGTGTCACAGGGTTTATCACCAAGCTAACCTGTTACAGGTTACACCACCAAGCTAACCTGTTACAGGTTACACCACCAAGCTAACCTGTTACAGGTTACACCACCAAGCTAACCTGTTACAGGTTACACCACCAAGCTAACCTGTTACAGGTTACACCACCAAGCTAACCTGTTACAGGTTACACCACCAACCTAACCGTTACAGGTTACACCACCAAGCTAACCTGTTACAGGTTACACCACCAAGCTAACCTGTTACAGATTACACCACTGTTACAGGTTACACCACCAAGCTAACCTGTTACAGGTTACACCACCAACCTAACCCGTTACAGGTTACACCACCAACCTAACCTGTTACATAACTTAACGTGTCACATGTTATACCACTGTTAAGGTTATACCACCAACCTAACATGTTACAGAACTTAACGTGTAACATGTTATACCACTGTTAAAGGTTGTACCACCAATCTAACGTGTTACAGAACTTAACCTGTTACATAACCTAACTTGTTACAGGTTATACCACTGCTGCCAAGCCTTTGACAACACTGATTTCAACAAAGTGAAAACACACATTTTGAGACTCTTCATTTCCTGTTCGGTGGAGCAATCTGCTGGAAATATATATATTATTTATTTTCTTTCAAAAACCCGTGGCAACAAACATCTGGTCGACATCCTCTTTTCCGACAGTCCTCTGTACTTATTTCATCTATTGGCCTAGCGTGAATTCCAAAGTTAAAGGTGTGGTATGAACGTTTTGAGAGAGAGCAGAAAATAGCGTTAGACAGCCCGATTTTGAAACACACAAACACAAACTCTGCTCCCTCCTTCCCTATGGCTCTTAAAACTGAGGAGTGCTCCATTTCACACACCTGTGATTGACAAGCAAGAAGGATTCCCCAAACCAATCAGGGAAGAGATGCCCTGATTGGTCAGGAATGAGCCGGGAGCAGTCTAAAAACTAAATTGGTTCATACAGAGGCAGGTGCATTTGGCACGAAATTCATATTCTCACAGCGAAGTTCACTCACAAATAACTGACGGATCCCGGCTCATTCCTGACCAATTAAAGATGCTGCGGCATAGCCGCACCTTTAATTGACACATCCCTTAATCTTTAATCTTAAGGCTTGATGCGTGATGTTGAATGGGGTTCCCTTTGTATTTATTTTACTATAATTAATTCAGTTACGTGTGAATCATTGACCCAGTGACGGCTGTGTGTGCTGCTTGGACCTACCTCGGCGGGCCAGATGACGGTGGGCTGGGGGTCCTCCAGCTGCAGAGACCTTTCAACCACAGCAAACTTCTCCACCTTGAGACAGCAGACACCAGGCAACCAACCGTCAGGGACGAACACAGTGAAGCATGTCCGAGGCAGGAGCTCGGTAGAGTAGCTCAACACTCATGTTAAACAGCAGCGACGGCACCATGTCTAGTTCAAACAACACACTCTGGGGCTTGGTGTATGCTGAGTGTGTCAGGTGTTGGCACTCCGCATACAAACAGCATACAGAGACATCGCCTAGCACGAGCCAAAACATAAATATTAATTGCAACCGGCAGAGACTGAGTGGATTTCAGCGCCAGGGTGATCTTTGAGCTGGTGTGTGTGTGCGTGTGCGTGTGTGTGTCTTACGTACATCTATTTCCCTGGGTACAGTGAGCTGGCAGCTGTTCTGTCTCCACATGTCCACACACTAGGAATGAAAATCACATGGAAGTAGAGCGAGATAAACAAACAAAGAAAGATCAAGAGGTTGATTCCCACACGCACACGTATTTTATTAATATACAAATATAAAAAAAGTTATAAAACGATCACAATCCAGGCCTCGCTGTGTGCATGTGTGTGTGGTGTGGTGTGGTGTGTGTATGTGTATGTGTATGTGTATGTGTGCGTGCGTGCGTGCGTATTCTCGCGCATGTGTGTGTGTGATGACGGCGAGGGTTAGGCTCACGTTTCCAGTCTTGGAGATCTTGAGGTCGATGGCGGGCGCAGGCCTCCTCTCCTTCCGCCGCTGCAGGTAGTCATAGAGACGCAGCTGGGGCGGGGTCGGCAGGTGAGACAGTTCCTGCTGTCTGTTGAGCGACGCACGCGAGTGCCTCTTGAAACACCTACACACAACACACACACACGCACACAATGCACACAACACACCCATGATAGAATAGAGTACAAAAGAAAATACTTAATTGTCTACTTTTTGCATGCCCATTGTCTTGGCTTGCATGTGCAGAAGTATGCCACCATAACAAGGGTTCTTTAGAAACACAACACATCCAGACAGGTCACATTAAAACACATTTACAATAATACACAATAGAAGCTCCATTACATTAAAACGAGTAGCAGGTTCTCGATGGCCATAGATTTCAACTGCTGTGTGCTGCGTTGATGAATGACACATGTGTTCCGGGGTGTGTGTTAAGGCATAACAACGACAAGCATCCGTATGTCTTGAACATAAGGCTGCGATTTGTAATTTGTATTTTTAATTTTAAAATGTGAAAGACACGGTTGGTTTTGTTGTTATGGAAGCTCTACTGGGTCCGTATGACCCTAGAACCCTTGGAAGGAGGGTTCTCCGGCCTAATAGGGACCCTGTGTCTGGTACCGTTTCATGGAGCGTGTGTTCATCTTCTGCTTGTTGTACAGCAGCCGGTTGGCGGTGCATGTGACGGAGATGGACGGGTCCAGGCACAGGGGCTCCGCCGTGGCCAGGAGCAACTGGCTCTCCAGCTGGAGCTTATCGTCCTGCACCACAAACAGAAGCAACACACTTCAGAGCGTATAGAGGACATAGTGGGATAGAACCAACACACTTGAGAGAGCATATAGAGGACAGAGCGGGATAGAACCAACACACTTGAGAGCGTATAGAGGACATAGTGGGATAGAACCAACACACTTGAGAGTATATCGAGGACATAGTGGGATAGAACCAACACAATTGAGAGTATATAGAGGACATAGCGGGATAGAACCAACAGGCTAGTGGTTAGGGTGTTCGACTCCCAACCGAAAGGCAATGAGTTCCAGCTACAACCCCAAGCTTCTGAGATGACGGTGTGTTGCTTTGCTTAAGGGTCATTTAACAAGACTAAATAGAAGGATGTGTGTAGAGAGAGCCATGAGCTATGAGAACATATGAGATTGACTCAACAGATGACTCATCAAAGACTCATGAAATACCATGGTTGTTTACAAGCATTATCTATTCAGTGCAAGTAGATGGGGAACTATGATTAACAAATAAATTTTAATCAGTGCAAGCAGAGCCATTTATTTGTTTCACTATGCCAGAAGAGTCTGAAGATTACCATTATGTAATGCGGCCACTCAGATTCACCCGTCTCTAGGGCTACACTTTTAGTTTCACAGCCAAAATACGTCAAGTCTTTTCCATGAGATATATACAGTATATACTCATGTGGTGCCGGCAGAAGACGTGAGGGTGTGTACCTGTGTCCATTTGTGGTGGTCACTGGTCATGGCATGGACATCACAGATCAGAGTCTAGATGGGTCAGAAGACAGATTATACAAACTATTAAATGCTTGGCAATGCTTATTAAAAGTTCATTCCGAAGATCTGATTCCCCTTACTGAATCGTATTGCATTTACAATTTCACGTCAGTTCCAGTCAGGCAGTTTTACCATTCTTTATCAGAACATTACAGTGCAAATACAACCGACATTGCTGAGAAAATAATAGTATTGTTTTGTCGTTACACAATTATGAAATAACAACACTTTTCACATATTTCCACTTCTCGTACTACGTCCTGGTCTGGGCTTGATCTGGAGTCCCATGCTGTGTGTGTACCACAGGGCTTTACCTGCATAGTGGGTCTGAGCAGGATGTGTCTGCTCTGGTAGGAGGGCATCTTGGCACTGCCAGACTGTCTGTAGTCCCTCACCTCGACGATCACACAGCCACAGTGGAAGATGTTCACCTGTAACACAGTAACTCTCGCCATGAGCCACGCACATTCACCTCAACAGAGAGCAAAAGCTCATCTGGTCTAAAGAAAGTGGAGAACATTCTGCACACTTCTGCTCTGATGATTTATTCATGCCATTAAACACATTGTACACTTAAATATCATGTAATGAATTGATAAAGAAATATAGATAACCGCTACTGTAGTATTGTCTGAAGAGAGAGGGGCAAAAAACAAAACAAAAACCACATGGACTAACATTGTGTGTGTGATGCAATGCACAACACAACGCGCCCCAACAAGAAAACATTGGTTTTCAAATACATTGTCCTTAATGAGCAGGTAGGGGGTTGAGCATCTTCATCAGGGATGCAGACGGGTAGATTGCATTGGGGGTTGAAATCCAAACCGAGTGAGTCAAGCGACCCTAACCACTGGCCTATCCTAGCCAATACTAATCTGATGGAGAGTTAGGGTGCATGAGAGTCCTTTACGATGCTTCCAGCAGGGAGTGTTACCTGGGACTTCTCCAGCAGGTCCACCAGGATGGGGGGCAGCTCCTCAGCATCCAGGTACTCCAGCAGCTCTGCCTCTTCATACGGCAGCCGGATCGTCTCAGAGTCTGCAAACGTCATCCACACAAAACAGAACGTATGAATCGTTGAGACGAGAGAGCAGCTGGAATGGAAACCACCTAACTCCACGGCATGCTGGGATACACGATGGAGGAATACGATTATTATTATTATCATCATCATCATCATTATTGTCTTTATCCATGTTTGATTTTGAAACTTCTATGTGAGAATATATACAAACACGTGTATCATTATTTATCGGACAGATTTCCTCCCATAGAAGGGGCGGGTGGAGAGTGAAACGCTACCCCTGCTCAATAATGTTGGACGTCACAAAGTTGCAGACAGCTCCCTGGAAACACACAGCTGCTGTTTACCCTCGTCAGCGTTTGGCGTCAGACGCCTGGAATTTGCATTGCAAGTTGAGCTCTGCTCTAATTTCAACGTCGAAAGGTTGCCTTCCTTCAATTTTCTGTGCTATTACTTTCAACATCTGCCTTGAAAGTGAATGAGAGGCATAACTGTTGCATCTCACGTTTCTGTTCAGTGGAAATACACATTACGACTTGGTGTGCATTCCAATAGCTGCTCTGAAACACTTCTGCTCGATCTCACGTTTCTAAATCTGGAACGCTTTTTGCCTGAAAGTGTACGAAAGACCCATGCAACGTTTACTATGAGCTAGTTTGTGTTGCACTGTAATCTCTTCTGCATGTAAGGCTGTGTAGTCTACATTATAGTTCTGATAACTGTTCTTTGGCACTTTGACCTGATTTAATTCGGTGAACCGGTGCATGCATCAGGCATACCAGATCCATTCTTGCCGCGGAGCATGAGGGAGTAGCCTTCATTGCCCGGATACAAGTTGACCACCAGGCAGGGCACGGACTCCTGGGACACCAGCTTCTCCAGTAGATTCACATTTCTTCTCAAATTCTGAAAGACGGGCAAAATACACCATAAACCAAATGCATGGCGTAATTACATTATTTATAAACAAGCTAATAATTCAAGTTAATTATTCATTCAACTTTAAAGTTCAAGCAATGTGAGATGAAAAATTGGTAATGAGTCCTGTCAATTTCTTCACTAGATTCAAAAACCTATATTTGGTAAAGTCCTGATTGTTGCAACCTCGAGCAAGTTAAACATTTTATATGCAAGACAATTGTATACAAAATTCTGCACTTTCAGCATGTGTACCATTTTATCAGCATAATATTAGCATCTAATAGGAATCAGGATTGGAAGAAAAAGTGACTTGATATCAATAACTATCCCATACATAGAAGCATACACCCTACCTTTAACTCTGGCTCTTTTTCACACTCCTCCAGGTACAGCTCATAGAGTTTCTGATACAAACTTTTTCTGCCACCAGATACAATTCTTCTTTTGGCAGGTCGTTGTCGAGCACTTTCAACAATGTACTGAAAAATAGATCATATATATATATATATATTCATTGATATGAATGACAGGCAGTTTCATAATAAGCATACAATGAAATGCATGAGTGTACCAAAGGCTAGGACAACTGAACCAGCAACTCTTACCTCGGCTCGATCCAATGCATATTCTAAAACTTGTTGCTAGGTGAAATGAAAACATAATTGTATTAAAGATCAGCCAGGACTCATACATGAGAACGTATATTTTAATGACAATATTTATTGGACAAATGAAACGAGGAGGTTATGAACTCACCATTGTGGTCCACCGCCAGTTGCAAGGCGAGGGTCGGTAGACGATGCTGTCCTTTCAGCCCCACACTGTCACCTTCCTAATGAAATCATTCACACCCTGTGGCGAACCACAGTGCAAGTTATGAACATCCATCCGCCAGGTGCAGACTGGAAGAAGTTACAATCGTAGCATCCAAGACAGTCTGGCTATTAAGTCAACTCAGATGTCAGTTTCAGCTGACGAGCCTTCGATGAAGGCGTTCTAGAAATAATAGTTTTAGGCAAGTTGTTCAATCCATCAGAAATATGTTTAGAATTACAATACTAGGAGGTATGGTGAATGGCAAATCAACCAAACGTCCTGGAGAAAACCCGCGTTGGTCTACGGGAGAGCGAAACCGGCCAGTGAGATTATAGTGATCAGAGGTGTGCGATTGGCTTGACACAGCAACAAGCTCTTTGATGGTGGTGGCTAATGTTGCTATCGTTAGCATGCTAGCCTGTTCCATGGAGATCTGCAAGTTATTATCTTGCGTATTTATAATTAGAGTCCCATGCCGACGATGCAACACACGTTTCAATACAAAGGACGGACTTGCCTATTAGGTTGCATAGCGGATGACTGTAACTCCAACGCAAGAAAGAAATGTAAAGGAAATTTCAGTGTCTTCATTGAAAAAAAGTCGGAGCAGCAGCCATTTTCTTCCAGTGTAACAACAACAGCTAAACTTCCGGTGTGGGGATTGGTGGGCGGAACCAGAGACGATGAGTGCTCCCTGAAACCATATATTATTACATATATTAAATATGATTATATATTATTTTGTCTATTTTGATCATAATGATAGCACATAGCTATATGACATTTTTGTGAATGTCTGAACTAATATTACTTAGGGTTACAGTTAATTGTCTTTTATTTCAAATTATTCTGATGAATCAATTTTTTAATCCATTCCTTTCCTAGTAAAACCATTTGCCTATGTCTCTATGTCGACGAGTCGAACAGAAGCGTTGTAGCTTCTGGTGAATTACCCTGGTGATTAGTTTGTGGTTTGGATAGACATTAATAATAATAATGATGATAATAATAATAATGATAACAATAATACAAATACTACTACTACTTATAGTAGTAGTAGTATTATTACTATTATTATGGTGGCTGTTTTTGTCAACAATGATACACCTAATAGCCTACTATTAAGTATAGGCCTAGTAGACCTAATGCAAAGTAAAAAAAAAAAAAAGATAAAGGACTATGTCTACCATATAATTTAATTATTCATTGTTAGAGGAAATTAGGCCTACTCCCGAAAATAACCCATAGAGGGCAAAATTACGCGATTATATTAGTATGAGGCCATTTCGTATTATAAAGGAAGAAATATTTCAACAAAACAACCAGCCCAATAATGACAATTAGTTCCAATTTAAAATATTTTGATAATGCAGACTTTCAGAAAGGAATCGTGATAACTTTAACCCGCTACAACCGACTTGAATTGTGTAATCATACGGATATATTCGTTTTGGCTAAATATAAATTAATTGTGCGTTTGTCAAAAATTATGCTTCGGTGACTTTCATTAAAGACTGCTAATTGAAAATATAAAAAAGGAGGATTAACCTCTTAGCAATTAGTAACCGCGAGATAATAGTCCCATTGTTGAGCGCTAGGGGGCAGTGTGGGATTTCAAAATGGAAATCTGGAAATTCAGAGTGTATTATTTTCAGTCAAATCTCAGCAATCTCAAAACAGTGGCCAAAAATGCTTTTTAGAATAAGAAATGGCTTCATATTTGAAATTAGTTTATTTTTTGAACTTTGAGTTCACTGTAATGCAGATGGATGGTTTTGGAATAGTCTAAATTAAATAAAGCTATATTCAAATAATCCATCCAAACAAATGTAAGTGTTTCTGTGTTTCTATTGGCAGCTTTTGGCTGGGAAACCTAAGAAAGAAAATCATGAATCGAGTTTCTGGCTAAGAGGGCGAGGCTCGTTAATATTTATATAAACCTGCATCTCTGAGGTCATGGCCGGGCCATTGAGTTTACTATCTCTCACAACGCACAATAGTTGTGGAGATCACTTCAATGCCACCTTACCTTACCTTAGTTTGACCGTGTTCTGACATTGACCGAAGCAAACCAGCAGCATACCATATTCAAATCTCAAAATGAATTATATGCGACAGGTGAATTATAAAGACTAGCAAATACATGAATTCGCCCACACACTCATTCATTCATTCCAGATTATGTTTTTGTTGTCGTGTTTTGTTCAGGATTGGATGTGATTATGGAGCTATTCAAAAGGGGTTACCAATGCTTGCGAGAATATGGTCTAAAAATATAGGTTCAAGCCAGTGACCTTAACTGTGAACTATAAGAATAAGAGGTGTATTCAGCTGTCAGTTTGACGAACTATCCTTCAACACTAGAATCTGCTCGCACAATAAGTAGTCATGTATATCTGGGTGGA
>OMKX01107204.1:0-16541 GCA_900302425.1 Brosme brosme
TCCTGTGCATGTTGCTTAGTTACGGGAACCTCTTTGTTTAGGGATGTCGCCAACTATCTTTAAGAGTGAAATTGAGAGCTCTTATCAAACAAATCACCACTAATAAAAGACAACAATTCATTAAATGAATAATTAGTTGCAACGAAATGTGAACATTTGGACCAGTATCCTTATCCAACACTGCAATATGGCCAATTGCACCTGTCTATAACGAAAACAACGTGTTTTGGTGGTTATTGGCTTCCATTTAGACCCTTGTTGATGACATCATGGTCAAAGTCGGATCCTAATCCATACACCTATTCTTTATAGTCAGGCTCTGATTTGTCGTTGAAAAATCCCCTTTGTTTTCCATCAATCAACGCCTTATCACTCAATTGTGAAATGAATCTGAGTTGAGTAATGCCTCTTAATTGTTTCTCAAGCGTCTGTGAATGTTTATATGTATGATTATAAAATTGCTGTGCTCGTAACAAAAGAGGCGGATTCACTGCAGGCTCAATCAGAGCTCGCCACTCACTTTGCTGATGCTCTCCTATAAGACAATTTTTGTATTTCCACCTGTAGGTTTATTGTCAATCCCCTAAGAGTAAGGATCTGTAATTTTGCAAAATATTGGAAAAGAGGGAATGTATTATTTCCTTTAAACCGTGCAATATTTTCAACTTACTTCTAAGAACACATTGGGGTTCCTCAGTCCACTGATATGATGGCCCTCTTTTCACGGTGTAATTATTGTCCTTTCCTATAATTGCCTGTAATTACCGGTTAGCTGTCAGCGTCAAGGGACTGTCTCTCGGTGACACGATGCCACTACTCCAATCATAAAGACATTGGCCGCTGCTAGAAAGAAGGTGGATGGATATAAGTGGAGAGGAGATTGTGTTGGGAGTAGAGGAACAGTGTAGAGAAAGAGCTTGAGTTCAAGTATTGACACGTGTTTCTGTCAAAGAAAGAACCTCATTACTCACAGGGTCAATTGGTTTGCTAGTTTTGCTCGCAAACCAATTTACCTGCCCATCTTCTCAAACTGCCCATCTTGCCTTCTCCCCTCTACCAGCGTGTTGAGGAGAGGCAATTTGTTTTTCACAAATTAAATTCCCTATTATTGTGTGTGGAGAACATGAACCCACACAACTCAAAGAAGCTAATTAATTGTCAGGGCATTCAGATGTTGTTATTATAGGATAGGAATTTTGGTGATTGAAAGTCATGTAAGCGTTCTCATTCCATGTGCCATGTTCCCATGTTGGTCCTCCTTTATCCAGGTGTCAGTCTGAGTCTAGAAAATAAGAAGACTTAGTGAATGAAGTAAAGTTAGACTTTAATCAAGCCAATTGGTCTGTTTGTTATTGTTTGTTTTTATGACAATTTTAATAGAATATTTACTTTTTGGCAGTGTAGTTATTGACACTTTGCTATTAGCATAGGGTTGGTTAATAGTCCATTTAAACTAATTATATTCCAAATGCCCAAATGCCGCCTAATGTGTGAAAGACCTCATACAGGGAACTGGACATCACCTCAAGGCCTCATTGAGGTGACGAAGTAAAGCAGGTGCTGAATATAGAGGGGATTAAAAGGAGCCACCTAACCTTTGTAAAATGTATTAAGAAATGTAATGATACAAAGCCCAGAGTAATATCGTTCTTAGCAAATGCTTCGCCTAAACTTGAAGTTTAGCCTACTATTATTAAAGCCAAATCAGGATAGTAAGTCTCTTGTTAATATTCTGCTTATCTGAAATGTAGAGCTAGATAGTCACACTTGTGGATGATCAGCTGATATTTGTCTATTGCGTTTGTACACTTTGATTCTTGCTATCTTTATCAGCCCCTTATATGAAGCAGAGGTTTTTTTTTACTTCAGAAGAAGTGATGTAAATGAGCATGACCTGTAATGAAGAGAGCAAGGCCAACATCTCCATCCTGTATTATTGAGATGAGCTTGGGGAGTCCCCAGTGAGGTGTTTCTGTTAATAGGCCAGGCTGCTAGCTGCAAACACTAAGAGGTTAACATTAGCTGCCTTCCTCTCTGAATGTGTGTCTCAGTCTGTCTCTCTCCTCTCTCACTCACTTTCAGACACACATTCAAAGTGTGTTTCAGTGGGTGCAACCTAACCGTGAACAGGCAGGAAATTAATGGGGGGAAACCCTAACACTCGCGCTACCAAATAATTAATCTCTTATCCCACCTGCTAAATTTTTGCTCCATTATTTTATCACTTTCTACCTTAAACTTTTTCTTTAATGATGAATGATTAAGAGAGCAGCTGAAACTGCTAATGAGGGGCTTATTGTCAATGTTTTTGATCAAACTTCAAATCAATGCGTGTATCTGTTAACTATATCATGTCCCCCATTATGCTATTGTGAACATATCCATATTCGATATGGAATTATATATGTGTGTACAGGAGTTTTTCTTGTTTTTATAATCTATTGTGGCGAATGTTATTCCACTGCAATTATCCTAAAACCAACAGAGCGGCCATCCTAGAATTAATTAATCTCAATGGTTTATATTATATTTAAGGTTTATTGGAGAAAATCGTATAAAAAATGTATCAGTAAATCTTTTCTTGATCGTAACAAACGCTTAGAGAGAGAAGAGTTTCTGTTTACTTTAAACTTATTTTAATTTTGATACATCTGAACGGCTTGGACAAACACTACAGACAATTAACTTGTTATTTCTGGTGCAACCATGTTACGTCCATGTTACTATGTTTGATTTTTGTAGGAAGCTAGAAGTTGACAGTATGAGAATGCATTTGGTCTCTCTCTCTCTCTGTCTCTGTCTCTGTCTCTGTATCTTTCGCTGTGACTGTGTGTGTGTGGGTCTCTCTCTCTTTTTCTCTCTCTAGCTTTCTCTCTCTCTCTCGCTGTGCCTCTGTGTTTGTCTCTCTCTCTCTCACTCTACTTCAAACTTAACACTGAGAAAGAAAATGGTAAAGGTAGACAGAACTAGAGAGGCCAGGCAGCATGAAGCAGCAAAAGGAAGCTCTTTATCATATCAGCTTTCCATCTGCAGATTATCATTTTATAGATTCTGTAGAATCTATAAAAATGACAATGGCAGTTGTAATTACTATTATGACAAATAATAAATAAAGAATTATTTACCAGTATTTATAAAAAATCTATATTTATAGAGGGCAAAGAGGAGGAATACCAGGTATATTAGTTTAACACGACATTTTGGAGCCATTTTATAAAATGAATATATTCATATATCACTAACCCATTAGATTGTGTTTGATTGGGACGAGACACAATAAGAGATAAAAAAGCAGAAAGTAACAAGGCAAGTACCCTAACAAGTACTCTACTATAAGGTGAATTTATCCTGTCTCGAGTAAACAATATGAAACAATAATCGGGCAGCATAAAGCAGAAGCCGAACTAAACTCACAGCCCGAACAACCATTTTATTCAACATATTCCCTGGCCTTTTAAAAAATATGTCTGAGTGTCAACCAACCATTGTTTGTCATAGTATGAATGAAAAATAGGCTAATGTTTACAAAGCTGGTATACTACAGAGCTAGGCCTAGAATTGGAATCTAAAAATAGGAGACACAATGTAAAAAAGTGATTTAATTAATTCACGCCGAATTAGGCTACTTAATTAAATATTTTCACACGTGCTGCCCTCTTGGGTGGCCCAGGCAGCACCTCTAATGGTAAGCTATAGGCTGCACCTCGTGGTGGCAGGCCGACCCGGAACACTCAATTAAAAACAGTTAATGTTATGGGTAAAAAGTATATTTATTGAATTGCACAAGGAAAATGTATTAGGCCTAACGTAGATTGTAGGCTACATGTATATTTTGGGACTTGAAATAACTGAACCATCGTGTTCCTTCAGCTCACCATATCATTTAATGTAGCTAATTTGCGTAAATGTATTTTACGCAAATGTCCATTGAACAGAAATGTGTATTTGATTATAAAGCGGAATTTCAGACTAATAAGTGAGAAACGACAAGACCAGCCTACACAAGCCGCTAGCCACCCCGAACAAAACGCGTTGGATGCGATCAGGATCTGAAAGACTAGCCTGTAGGCCTACATCACCTATAGGATAACATGTATGAGTAAGAGTAAAATAATAGTTTGAAATACCTTTCAAAACGATACACGTGTGACGTGTGACCACGAAACATTTAATAATTGTAATAATAAAAATAATAGTAGGCCTATAATACATTTGTGTGTTAAGTCAAAATGAGAAGAGGTTCTTTCGGAAACAAGGGAAATAAAGCTCTTTCCGTGGGTTTTTGCATCCAAGTGAACAGTAGTCTCTCGACTATTGATTTTGCCATGAGCTTAGCAGCAAAAGAAGCAAACTTTCTGATAGTCAGATAGGCCGTTGCCCGTTATCGTCAGGTTTTCCTGCGTTTCCGTGACACGAAACAAGGACCACTAGCGCATAACGCAGAGTCAAGTCGCGGTACTGCGAAGGAGCAGCATAGATCTATCTGTTGCAAGAATACTAAATCCATGCGTTGGAGTAGTGTAGCGCCAAAGAAAACATCTATGTGGTCACGTGTAAGCTTCCAAAATACATCAACCACAGGAAAAGCACGATTTTAAAGGGACCCGGTTTTTTATATAAACCATATATCAATGGCTCCGTGCAGCGTTTTCGAAGTTACATTGGTCAAACGGGAACATTTGAAATTTAATGAAGGTGAGCTGTGCAAATACATTAAGTGGCAGCACCCTCATGCGGGGAAAACGTATAACTACAATTGCACTGCCACAAACATGACGCATGCAATGCGTCTCTACTCTGAAAAGGAGCTGGATGGCAAAATAACATTACGTCCGAAACTATTTAATTGAAAACAGAAAAAGAAACAATGAATTCGTATTAGATCTACATTTTTGCTGCCACAACTCCACATACTGGTTTAATTTAATTTTTGATGGTTTGGTGGAAAGCCATCTTAGAACGTTTTAAACCAAGGTTTCCTGTTCATTATCTGACTTCATGTAGGCCTTTAAAAAATACGCTTAATTAGATAAATAGATTATATAATCTTTTTACAGAAATAGCTAATAACTTTGATAACTGTTTCTATGGTTCTAGTTGTATCGACTTATATCAATGGGTATTTGTCTGGGGGGTTCAATGTCTCACAAAGCAGTATTAGGAGCATTAGGTGTTTGACTCATAATTATTTTCCTGGTGCTCACACCGAAAGTGGCCCTTCTATCCCATGGAAGCAGAAATTGCAACATTTTAGTGCAAACATGTCCTCTGTCGATTTCTTTTGACTTGGTATTATGTGTTGACTGCAAACTTTAGCTCACTAAAGAGAGAACTGCACTTTAAAAAACACAACTTCTTTCCAATTAACCTCATCAATGGAGTTTGTTTGTCAGTGTTCAATTCTGAATATTCTCTAGATTTTTATTAAAAGAGGTATACGATGACACATGAAGCCAAACATTAGATGTACACATTTTATTTAAACTTTAAGAAAGCAGACTACATTGTATTGGATTAAGGCGGTAAAAAGTGCATGGTTGCCTGACATGAGGAAGTGATGAATCCTCATAACCGTGGCAGGAAGTGCGTAACGCTCATGGTCGGTGTCACACGGTTGCCTCTCTTGGTTCTGCCCGTCCTGCCGAGGCCAATGTACATGCCAGGATACGCTGCAGACTCATAGGCGTTGTAGTGGTTGGCCAGGAGCTTCTCTCTGAACTCACACTCTGGACCGTAGTGAACCTACAGAACCACCAGAACATAGAGTAACATCACACTCTGGACCGTGGTGTACCTACAGAACCACCAGAACATACAGAGTAACATCACACTCTGGACCGTGGTGTACCTACAGAACCACCAGAACATACAGAGTAACATCACACTCTGGACCGTAGTGAACCTACAGAACCACCAGAACATACAGAGTAACATCACACTCTGGACCGTAGTGAACCTACAGAACCACCAGAACATACAGAGTAACATCACACTCTGGACCGTAGTGAACCTACAGAACCACCAGAACATACAGAGTAACATCACACTCTGGACCGTGGTGTACCTACAGAACCACCAGAACATACAGAGTAACATCACACTCTGGACCGTGGTGTACCTACAGAACCACCAGAACAAGTAACATCACAAACTGTATGTTTGAAGAATACATTGAAGAAGATCCTTACTGAGCTGTAGAGTTGTCCACTGTTGCTCATGGCGATGAAGAGTCCACTCCTCACACCAAAAAGCGTCACTACACCTCTCTCCACAGGGGACATTTCTAACAGACCTGGGGGGAGAGCTGAGTCACAACCTAAATAGTGTCTGGCACATACAAGTCATGAAAACACATCTTTAAATCTTCTGAATACCTGAAGCACTAAGGAGGCGATAGATCTCATTCTTTATTTTGTTTAGCAAATGTATTATTATGTGTATAGCCGTTATATCGTTGTGTTTTAGACCTGATCATGATTTGTTTAATCCACTTAAAACAGAGTTTAAATTATGCATTGTGATTGATATGAGCAATTTAAGTCCAGAGTGAAATCTACAAATCTGATCACCCTAACAAACTTTTGTTCTCTCTAAATGTGAGACCTTGTACAAAAAAAGATGTGTGTCATGATCGCAACTGTGTGATTCAGACCAGTGCTGCTATGTGACTGGTACCCAAGTAGTGGCTTATACAAGACAGAACTTTCTGAAACAATAAAGTGAGGAGAAGAAATGTGCTGAGGAGGCACATTTCTTCTTCCTTAAAGTGGTGACAGCAAACAAGTTATGTTAAGCTACACTAAATAAGTTGAGGTACTTTTGACTACAATGAAATATTGCAATTCATTTGAATAGGAAGTCCCTGCTAAATGCTATTATCAGAAACTCCAAATACTTTCTGACTTTAATACTTTCAGAGTTAAACATATCATATTAGTACATACAGTTGTTGGCCTATATTTCAAAGCACCAATAACATCAAATACAAGTAAAATGATGAATTATTAAACACATTGGCTACTCACGGCTAGAGAAACAAAGTTGCAAACAAACCGGCTTACTGTATCTGTCTTCTCTGTGTACTCCTGTAATCGTTCCGTCCGGCAGGACCTCAATATGAAAGCCGATGCCCACTTGGCAGTACAGCCTCCTGTGTCTCTTAATTCCCATGAGGTGTTGTCCATCCTGAGCCAACTGATGATCACTTTGGTCCCACTGACTTCCCCATGTCCAAGCCTGGGAGCCGTTGCACGGTGGGGTATTGTTTTGTCCCGGTCTGCTCTCTACTGTGACGTTGGAGGTCGTTCTGACCAATGGGAAAGCGGCAGAGGACCAACATTGGACCAGGAGTCCACAGAGGAGCAAAGGCAGCAGGGACATTTGGATAGACTTCCACCACAAACCAATCTCTTTGTTAAAACAACAAAACAAACTTTTGAATAAATAGGATCCTTAACGTCCTCTTTGTCTTGTAATATCTGAAATATACTTCTAAATATATATATGGTTGGAGAATAGTATAGCTATGACTGCAAATATTATTAAAGCAATACTCGAATGCTGTTATCTCTACCAAACCAAAATCCTGAAAATGCTAAAGAAATATCCAGCAATTGTTCTCTTATTTTGAAACAAGCTATAGGCATGTGGTTATCATTCTTATATATGCACTGTGTTAAAGTATGACATCACGGACCGCCTGCTGTTGAGGCCACAAGTTAGTGGATTGGTGACGTACTCTTCCTACGATGACGACCTCACCGCCACAGCATGATGTCCTGATGAGGCGCACTGCTGTCACCAGCGTACGGAGATCAAATCAATTGCACATGCACCTCCAGCCTTTGTGGCATCTGCAACTAAAAGGTAACCTACTTTGGAATACAAAAATGAATAAATAATAATGCATTACAACATTTTCAGCAATCACAGATTGTGATTGCTGAAAAAAACAGCAATCACAATCACACCCTTTGCTACCCTATACAGGCATGCAAACGCACTCACACACACACACACCCACATGCATACATACAGACATAAATACACACACACGGGCATGGGGTAGAAGCTAATGTAGGCTGACCGTTGCGTCAGAGAATCGCAGGACACCTCGGAGGGTGTAAACATCTCCAGGTATTTACAGTGTGTGTGGGTGCATTTGTCTGTACGTGTGTGTTTGAGTGAAAGGTCAATAGATAGGATCCCCTTTGGTTCCTGAACGCACACATGCACAGCCATCAGTCATACACAAGTTTTTCAGATGTTATTGAACTAAACTTTTCGCCAGGTCTTAATCCTGAAAGCACAAACATTGATTGTTTTCTGAGAGAGCTGAAAGTAGGCCTGCACTCAATAGCAACCGTGTAAATACACTTGTGGTAGGCCACATAAGCTTTAACGCTCATTCATATGGTTTGCATCTGTAGGCCTAAATAATATCTATCTCTCTCACACTCACAGTCACTCTGTTCTCCGTGTCTCGGAGAGGAAAATAATAACACGTATAATATTAAGAGAAGTTTTACCTCTAACAGACTTGTTTGTTTTCTATTGCTGTGGTTGCAGTAGGCAGGCCCGGCCTGTGGCATTGGGGGTGTAGGCAAATGCTAGGGGCGCCTATGGTTGATTTTTTACTAATACTAATTTAATACTTTTGTACTAATATTAATACTATTTTGAAATATTACTAAAAAATATTACATACATAGACTATTAAATAGTCCCTATTTTCAGGGTTGCCGAATACACTGGTTTTGTTAATATATAATTTTGTGCAATACCTTATCATATTGTATTTATATTTGGATTTTTTTAATCTAAAATACAGAAAATCTCAAAGACATAAAGCTATGCAGTTTCTGTGTGAGTGTATGAACACAATGATTGGTGGTGAAATTGGCTGTGGCAGGTGGCATCTGTGCCCCATTGTGTAACATCACATGTGCCTAAATGCACGTCGTTCAGGAATGGATTATGTAGTGAAAGTGTTCAGAGTGTAGCGAGCGGCAAGGGAATAACCAGACGAGCCCAGATTGCTAGTGTAAACAACTCCCACGTGCCTCATACACCGCACAAATACGAGAGTTGTCTTTATTTTAACAGAACATAGAACAATTTAACAACACAATTGATCCCGCATACAGAAGTGCCTCGGTGCAGGTGTCGCTCCAGCCGACCCCACCTGTCACCGACGTGCAACCCCCCATCAAACACACTCATCATTACGCCGGTGAACAAGAACCAGAAGGGCGCTATAAGTCCAAATAGTGTGATAGTTCCGATGGCCCGAACTGTCCCAGGAGCCCTTGCGGCAACCCGGAACACGGGCGACCACGGCTGTGATCGCCACACAGCCCCACCTAAGGGGTCAGTCATCCCCGACGGCCCCATCACCCAGAACATGGTCCCTCGTGTCTTCAGGGGGCCGGTGCTGACGGACAAGCCGCTGGGGCCCCCCAGGAAGGTCAACGGCAGGGGAGCCACCCGGTGCAATGTGTGGGGTGCTGCCGCCACCCCCCTCCCCAACAACAACTGGGGCGAGAGGGCGGAACAGCGAGAGTCTGTCCTGGTGCAGCGCCACCACATGCCACTGGCTAGGCATCCGCTGCCGGTACACCACCTCTGACACTCGGGCGATGATCTGGCCAGGCCCCTGCCAGTGGCTGCGCAGTTTGGGGGAGACTCCCTTCCTCCGGACGGGACAGTACACCCACACCGTCTCGGGTGTTAATGCCCGTCCCCAGCAGCGTGTGTCGTAGGCTCTCTTCTGCCCAACCCCAGAGTTAGCCTGAGCCTGGCGGGTGTAGTCATGGACCACCTGCAGGCGCTCCCTCAGCCTGCGAAAGTAGTCCATCGCAGTCCCCCAGCGATCTCAGGCTTGGGCGGGGGCCCGCCCCGAACACCAAGTCCACTAGTGTCCGGAGCTCCCACCCAAACATCAGGGCAGCAGGCGCGCAGTGGCTGGACTCCTGCACGGCGGTCCGGTAGGACCACAGGACCAGGGGCAGGTGGCGGTCCCAGTCCCGCCGGTGCTGGCTGGTGAGGATGGCGAGCTGGGTGGCCCGGGTGCTGTTGAAGTTCCGTCCCTGGTCGCTGTGGAGCTCAGCGGGGACCCCAAAGCGGGCAAACATCTCCTCCACCAGCCTCTCCGCGGTTGTGGCGGCGCTCTGGTCCGGCACCGCGTGCGTTTCAGGCCATTTAGTAAAGTAGTCCATGGCCACGAGGACGTAGCGGTTACCAGAGTCGTGGGCGATCTGGAGGACCTGCGGACTAAGCACACGGGGCACCAGCAGCTGCAGGAGGTTGCCCTTACCCCTGGGGTCCTGCCACCTTCGGTACACCACCCCGTCGTGGAGCTGGAACCAGCACCAGGGTTTCATCGGCCTGCTGCTGCTGCTGCTCCAACTGGTGCGCAGTCAGCCGGAGCCACTCCTCTGCATCGCCGGTGGTCTGGACATGTGGCCCCCGCTCCGCCTGCCGCAAGCAGTAGCAGGCCTCCGGGGCTACACAGGGCCGCCGGGAGAGCGTGTTGCCGTTGCCGTGGTGATGCACCGCCCGATGCTGGATGTCAAAGTCACTCCTGAAGAGCCATCAGGCCACCTGGCCATCGGGGTGCTTGAAGTTCACGGGAGGGAGGCATGGTCGGTGCGGACCGGGAAGCGTTTGCCGTGCAGATATGGCCTGAAGTGCCGCACCGCCAGGACCACAGCCAGCAGCTCCCGTCGGGTCACACAGTAGTTGCTCTCAGCCCTGCTCAGGGCGCGGCCATGACATAACAGGCCATGACGCACTCCCCATCCTCCCCCTGCTGTAAAAGGAGCGCCCGAGCCCCACAATAGTTTTCCACATCCCTGAACTTCGAAGAAGCTGAAAGAGAGATCGCGCGGACCTAAATTCAACATCAGATTTTCAATCAAACAGCTAGATAGATGAACTGGCAGGCCTACCTTGCTAACAATATAAAACAATATCTTTAGCATCATAAATGTAGGCTTTATAATAGCCTATGTATTAGATAGGCCTAGATAGTTTTATTAGATAATGTGATCATACAGTGGATGTATTGGGGTTAAACGGCTGCTGTAATCCAAAGCACCTAACAAGTGTGGCTCAGAACAATCCAAAATACAATCAATATTAAGCAACTATTTATGTGCTCAGTTGTGACTGGTTAATTTAAAATCTCCCATAATCTGTTATTGACAATAAGTGAACATATAACTCAAATATATGAAATATATTTGACCGTAAAGTAAACTATCTAAATTTGACTGTCTTTCTGAGCTGGTCGCTCTTCTCTACTCGTCACTTATCTCGTATGTCGTAATGTGGTCGATTGGTCACGAGGGGGCGACATACGTCTATTTTTGTTGTCGCGATGTCCTGAATCGCTTCTTTTTTGTATCATTAAAATCAATCCCACTAAAACCCCAAGTCTATTTTGGCTTTTAGTTGCGGCTACCTCCTACTTAGTTGCAGCTGCTAAGAAATGTGTTTTTTTACGCTATTCGTTTAGCCTAACCTAGACTCCCTGTTAAATCGCAGCTTGAGTCACAGAGGACAATTACGGTTTACTATTCTTGTTAACTTCACTTGTTTGCAAATGTAGCCAGCGTAAGACAACGTCCTTTCGCCAAACACACACATCCTGCCTACAGCGGCATGACAGTCTGGTTATTGTAAAACATGCCTTAATCGACAAAGCAGCAACATGCTTATTTAACTTGTTACGTTGTTAAACCTGCAGATGTCTCCATTATAACTAGATTAGTTCAGCGCGAGAGGCTGAGGTATCGAGACCCAGCCGGAGTTTGGGAAGATTCCGCTAGAGAGACGGTCACGCGCGCGCGTCCACTTCCATCGCGCTGTTCTTTCAGCACCACAAGGCTTCACGAGCGTTTGTTTGGGTTGTGAGCGCGCGCGGGGACCTCATCTGGACACCGGTAGGTTCATTTTCTTCACCCATCACAGGACATTAGAGTTGCGCTTTACACCTACTCTATTATTATTAGAAGCAGTGTGTGTTATGTTATTATTGTACCAACCTGTTTGTTTCAATACTGAAATGAAAGAGCTCGTATTACTGTTTTGATCGCATGGATTGCCTGCAAGGGATTTTGGAAGATAAGGGAAGCGAAGGTGTCTTACTAATGTGAAGTTAAGTATGAATATTAGTCCACAGCATGCCAACAGGATCTACCTGAATATTAAATCGATAAATGCCGTTAAATAGATGCAGGCCTATTTCCCGTTGATCTACGTTGATTTGTTAGGAATAATCTTTATTGTCATTGCACAAGACAACGACATTTTGTAATTTTGTTTGTTGTTTTTGCATTTCAATTATTGGTTAACAGGATAAATTATACAAAATAGAGTCAGCCATTTTACTCCATGTCACAAACTTAGACTATGCTTTGTTAATTTAAAATAAATATCCCCAGGCTTTTCTTTTTCACTATAAAGCTGGTGATTTATTGCCGAGGATGAACGAAAATGACTGAAAAGGGTTTATCTTTAGTCAGACTCATTGACAATATATTCCATTTTACTTATAAAATGATCATGAAGATATGAGGGAGGATTTTTTTTAATTGTCGTAAGCGGATCAGGTGATCATTGCTGTAGAGCAGCCAAATAATCTTTGAGCGTCAATATACGCCGCATAGTTTAATGAATACTGCACGGTGGGACCGCAAGTAGCGATTCAGAACCATACGTTAAGTTTATTTTGTGGAGGGATCTTCTATCTTGTTGAGACTATGTTTTCAAGTGTTAAGTGTTCGTTCGATGTGCGTGTTCATTTTCGTGTGTGCCCGCAGGCGTGTGCTACAGGGGACTGCAGTCCATGAATTTCCCCGCGTGTGAGACGCATTTAGAAATTTGGAAGCTAGTTTCCATATTACAGACCACTGTCTCAGGACTGCCTACTAAATACCAATAGGCCTACTAAATAACCGAATATAATTATTCTAACATTTAATTGTCAGAAAAAAATCATAACTTCAAGTCTTTACTTACCATGTTGTAATTTGATTAATGGGACTTTCATATATTTTATGCTTTATATGATTATTTGTTTTATAGGATTGTGTGGACAAATTGACTGGCAGTGGTCATTATTTAGATAAGATATAGTAAATGTATGCATCACGTATGCATGTGTAGAAGGACAATGAGAACGGTTTGGCTTTCTTCTTCTCCCCAGGATCCATTAAGGATGTGACACCTTGGGTTCCTCAGAGAGAGAGATTTCAGAGGTTTTCTCCTGGTCCCCCTGGTAGCCAAACCCCAGCTCTTATCCATCGTGAAGACCCTCCTCTCCATCACCCTGAGGCTCATCTGACCGGGGGCACCCATGTTCTGGTTCCTCAGGAGACCCACCCAACACCACACCCAGTGCCCCCAGTTAACCCCTCCTCCCAGTCTCTGATCCAGCACTCCCCCCTCCAACATGGCGAGGGATTCCAGGCACGCCTGGCGCTCCCTGTGCTGCCTTTTCCTCCTCCTCCTGCTGCCAATGGTCTCCTCCACCTCCTCCTCCTCCTCCTCCAATCAGAAATTGGCACTGGGCGAGCCCCAGCTGGCCCAGCCGGAGCATGCCCACTCCATCCGGCTGGACGGTGACATCATCTTGGGCGGGCTGTTCCCCGTCCACGCCCGGGGCGAGCGCGGCGTTCCCTGCGGTGAGCTGAAGAAGGAGAAGGGCATCCACCGGCTGGAGGCCATGTTGTTCGCCATCGACCTCATCAACAAGGACCCGGACCTGCTGCCCAACGTCACGCTGGGGGCGCGCATCCTGGACACGTGCTCGCGGGACACGTACGCCCTGGAGCAGTCGCTCACCTTCGTCCAGGCGCTGATCGAGCGAGACGGCTCGGACGTCCGCTGCGCCAACGGAGACCCGCCCATCTTCGCCAAACCCGACAAGGTGGTGGGGGTGATCGGAGCGGCAGCCAGCTCCGTCTCCATCATGGTGGCCAACATCCTCCGCCTGTTCAAGGTAACATGGTTCTTTTATTGATGCTGCTCACCTGTATTTAAACCCCGAAAGATTGATGCTGTTCACCTGTATTCAAGCCCAGAAAGATTGATGCTGCTCACCTGTATTTAAACCCAGACAGATTGATGCTGTTCACCTGTATTCAAACACAGAAAGATTGATGTAGTTCACCTGTCTTCAAACCCAGAAAGATTGATGTAGATCGCCGGTATTCAAACCCAGAAAGATCGATTTAGTTCACCTCATACCGAGAATAGTTTGAATATGTTGAGATTACAAAATCGAACATCCTGGCCAATCATGCCAGCAACAGGCCATTACATAAAAGCTTCTTAAAACCCTGTTGCAGGACCAGTTGTTAAGTGTGTTTGAAATGTTTCCGTTTTTTATACTGGTGGGTGCCGCTGTACTGTAAATTCTGTTCCTGCTTTATGGTTTTATGAGACAGATAAGAAGCCTGGAAAATGATAATGCTCCATCGATTGCTTTCCAGACTAGTCTGACATAGTACAACTCAAGCATATTACCGGCCTAAAGGAGAACTAGCCAAACATTTCCAAGTTGGGGCCACATCTGCCAAACGGTTAGACTGTGAAGAGAATGGGGTCAAAAGGTCACTGAAAGGCTAATTTAATGCTCTTTCCAATTCTCCTGCTTCTGTTTGACCTGCGGACATCACCTTATACTGAAGGTTTGCAAAGGGCTATACATGCACTTACCCTTAATGTAGTTCTTACGCTAAACCATTTCTAATGCAAAACGGGAAAAAGCAGCAGAATGGTCGGTCTGGTCTCACCTCTGGGGACAGCATGACACCGACATGTTGTCTGACTCAGCCCTTTGTCAGGAACATTTTCCTGACGGGAGCATCTAGGTCCTGTCACTGCCGTTCTCCAGTCATTAGAGAGAGAGCCCCAGAGTACCGGTGGTACCGTGAAGCAGTGTTGACGGACCCTTCATCCAGACTGATGAACAGCCATTATTATGACAGGCCATTATGACTATTAGAGTCCAAGATCGCAGATTTCATGCCTTGCCAAGGGGCAATTGTAGACCCAGCAGTGAGCCTCAGCTTAACAAAATTGGGGTTTCAACTTCTACCCAGATCTGTTTATCCACATTATTAATTAATATCAATTATGAATGAATGAACTGTATTTTACACATCTAGCAGAGGCTACTATCCAAAGCGACTCATTGAATGTGTAGATGCAAGTGATTCAACAGCAGGTTCTGTAGGGTTAGGCATGCTAAGACGCTTACAGTCCCCTTACACTATCCAGCTCTAGCAGTGACAGCCCAATTTAAGGTTAAATCATCACAACCTTCATATCTAAACTTTATTTTAGATATCAATTACCTCGACAAAACAATGTATACATATATTTACGGCCATTTTATGGCTGCCCATTCGGCAACTACTGCAATCCTAGCCGTATCTGTAAGGAGGGATCCATCTTCTGTCCGCCTCAAGGTTTTTACCCTCTTGGTTTCGGGAGCTTGTCTTGTAATTTTGGCTTAGGTGTCTGGGCCTGTGAATCCCTTTGGGACTGTAACTGTGAATAAGAGCTTTAAAAATACATTTGACTAGACACACAGATTAAAGGGCAGAACAGAACAGACTTAGGTATAGAACGCAGGGGGAAAGAGGGACTTAGTCGGGTCCTGGTTCTGCCGGGTCCTGGTACTCTTCTTCTGGATCAGGTTTGATCAGCTCTTCAGACCAGAAGCGAGAGGTTAGCAGTTTATGTTAGCTTTTTTTAAATTTTATATCAATCTTAGATTTACTATTTTAAGTGTCTCAGTATTGTTTTGTGATCTCAACAGGGAAAAACGAGTCAGATAGGGATTGCTGCTGTTTACATCTTTTTTTCATTATAGTAACATGATGTGATTTCTGCTTTTGCAGCTCATAACAAAAAAGAAAATGATGAAATTAGGAAACAGAAAGTTCTCATCGGGAATCCAATGATGATCTGACTAACGAAAGGTTCTGATATAATACCTAAAATCTAGGCCATTTGAGGTCTGCAGTCTGCATGGTCCCAGTATGCACCTGGTGGAGTGTTGCATTGTGGGAGATGTGAGAACAGAGAGGTGAATTTTACTCAGACTTTATGGATATAATTTGGTGGCTTTATGTTAATCTTCCTCCAAATCCATTTTATAAGTGAATACTGTCAAATGAAAAGATGTGTGAGAACATTTCAAATATAATTTTATTTGTCTATAAAATTTAACAAATCCAATTTCCAGGCAAAACTTTAAGCCCTCCAATGCTTTGAATGAAGGCTATTTCTAAAATATTCTTCTCTCTTGACCTCTACCTTACACATGTTGCTTTCCATTAACCATCTCCTGGAGATTGTAACACACGTCAGCTCAGATCCACATGAATGACTCCATACTCTATTCATGGTTTCCAATCAGCTTTAGAGCAGCTTGCTGTGTTCATTAGCCTCACAGCGGTTAACGACTATTAGTTTATTAGTTATGCAATAATTAACCCTCGCAGAGGGATAATAGTACTTTTCCT
>OMKX01107206.1:0-11507 GCA_900302425.1 Brosme brosme
TTCCTAATGTAATTAGGATTTTGTTCAATCACAAGACTCTATGCAGTCTAATTGTATAGAGTGTATACTACAACGTAATGAACCCCAGTTGGAACCTTTAGGCTGGGGTTTATATTAATATATGTTTTATCAACGACTTATTCGATATTGTGTTGCATTTCCTATGCTTATCAATAAAATATATACGGTATGTATCCATATTCCCCAAGATCCATGCAGTGTACCCTCCTCCACTTTGGATTGACAGGCTGGTGTTCACCACCATGCGCCAAGTGTGATTAGCTTTGATGTCTGGATGCTGTGGACATACATCCGTGTATATCACAAAGATTACAGCATAAACATAAAGATCACCCACCCAGACACCCTCACAGTACATGTGCCCTGCAGAAGCTAATTTGTAGCCTTGAAGTGGACTTCCAATACATTTAGTTAGTTAGCAGATGCTTTTATCCAAAGCGATAAGCTAGGCTCGGTGAGGGTTGTATACAGAACGTAACTGGAGGAATGGCAGGGGGCTATTCAACAAGCTAATTAATAGAACACTTAATGAAATACATAAAAATATGACTACACATCACATGATACCAACTTTCACTGAAGAACTTAGCTGATGCAAGAGTCTGCCAAATCCCTTGCAAGAGCGATGCTGTGCAGCTCAACTCACCGTGTTTAATGAGGTGTGGATGGGTGACTGGACTTGGCTGGCCCAGGTACCGAGCAGGATATTGTTTGGGTTTCAAACCTCCTGGTTTCACTGAAATGTTCCTGCGTGCGCACCAGAGACACCCTACAGATAGAAACATATAGTTTAAACTCTCACATACAGTAAGTTGTAGCAGTGAGTGAATAGTAGCCTGTATAGGTCCCAAGACGTTATGAAGCGTCTGCTGGTCACAAAAAAAGTATACATCGGTGTGTCACAAACATAGAACTAACATAAATTATAACTGTGATGTCACATGGTGAGAAAAAGTAATGTGGAGATTAAGTTATCTATGTATGAAACCCTGAATAGTTTACCTTGCCTCCAAGTCAAGCCTGGCACCCGTTTGACAGATCGGGCCAGAAGGTACGGCGAAGGCAACATTGCTACAAGACTTCTTCCTTATCCCCCTACATAGGTGGGCCACCGATGTCTACAGCTGGCTTTCCAATATATCATTGGACAAAGTCAATAAAGGAATCTCATTCTATTAAATAGTTACGTTGAGCCACTGAAATATATTAAATGTACAGCAGGTTTGAGGCAAGAACAAATTATCATGGCATAAACTCCCTAGTAGCTGGTGTTTCGGAGAATAATATACATGGTGCGGGTCGTCCTATGTAAGAGAGACGAAAGGTGAAATGACTAGCCTCCCCTTTAACACCGAGATCCTGATTGGCCAAAAATATCTTAACGCGTCTCTCATTGGTTGAAACAGAAGTGACACATATTGTTGGCGACTTGTAGCTGTAGCGCAGGACCCCGCAGTTTGTCTGGCAGCTAACTGCCTGAATAAAAACATAGCATAAACGTCGGGTTCGGAGTAACACCGTGGTGCGTCATCGAGTGTGCACCTTCTGCAGTTCTTCATCTCAGTCGTAGCCAACGTTATTCTCTAAACAGGTTAGAATCTGTTTGTTTGAAATCATTTTGACCGTAAAATTGTAACTCGCTGTCTGATTTCGCCCGTGTGCAGCTTTTTATGCGACAAATAATCACACGGTCGACACGGGTTTAGACAATTCCAGAATCTTCCAGCAGATCTCGTCAGATGTCCTCAAAACCAGAAACTAGTCGTAGATATTGGAGTCTTTGTTTACTTTCGTTATAGTTTAACCGAAGTGTTGATCTTATTTGTATTTTTTAGAAAACCATCTCGCTCATTAATCAGACGTAGGTATCAATAGTCAAATGAAGCTGAGCTTAGCATTGACATGTAGCCACACTGTTAGCTAGCATGTGATGGCTGTGTGTGTGTGTGTGTGTGTGTGTGTGTTTGTCACTCCCCCACGTGTGATGGCTGTCTGTGTGTGTGTCTCTCCTCCCCCATGCAGCAGCAGCACGCCGAGGCTGCAGAATGGACCCAAAGAAACTATCAGACCTGAAGGCCTTCGTGCAGTTATGCCAATCCAACTCCTCGGTGCTGCACCTGCCTGAGATGGAGTTCTTTAGGACCTGGTTGAAGGGGTTGGTACACTTTTATAACTTCTACGTGTAGGTCGTACACGGTTCAACGCGGTGTTTACTGTTTTATGTGGCGCAATGAGAGACTGCCGCAGTCACGCCCATTGCTAAACGTTAGGTCTGCTGCAGAAGTGCCCAGAACACAATGCAGATTCATTGTACGATTGCGCCATGGCAAAATGGTCATGGAAGTAATAATTGGATGACGCATTCAGGAAGTAATCCACAATGTTTCCTGATTCACTTAACTATTTGAGTGTCGAACATCATCAACATGGTGTTTGTTTGTTTTGTTTTCTTTAGATGAAAACGGTGCTATGTCTGTTAAAGATCTGTTGAAGCATGTTTGGACCTTCGTTGCTTATGGAATTCTCCTTTTCAGAATGGGTGCATTTATTCCTCTGCCAAGGAAGAGTGAGGGTTCGTGCAAGGTGAACAAAAAAATATTTGACACTTGTTTGACATTAATATAGAGACCAACATTACTTTGAAAATGGATGACCAGTAAGGGAGTGATGAGTTGATCCAGTCTACGCACCTTGTATTGTGTTTAAACTTGGGATGCTTTTAGGGGGGCTGCCCATGTGGTCCCAACCCATCCGCGGCCCATGACACTGCAGGCATCTCTGAGGACGACGAGAGTGATATAGGTACGGACCCCTGGTGGTGCCTGACATGAAACTGAGCCAAGCATTCCGATTGTATTGGAAGCTTTAAAGGCACTTCGAGGCACATAGTGATCCTGCGCCCCACCCTGCAACATTATTTCCACTGATGGGTTTTCACTCTCCCCCCGGCCTCCAGAGATAGACAACGAGGGCGTGATAGAGCCAGACAACGATGAACCTCAAGAGATGGGAGACTTCGAAAACCTGGAGGTATTCCTTCTTCCTTCCCTGCTCCCTCTCATACACGTCTCACCCCTTCGGTGGGAGCCGACACACCTGGCCTTGAAATGTTGTTTGGCTGTAGTGACTCTGTTTCGACTCCCTCAGGTGACGGAGGAGATGATGGACCAGGCCAACGACAAGAAGATGGAGGCCATTAATGCCCTGGGAGAGGGTGTGTGTTTTTTGTAGCTAAATGAATGTTGTTTATCAGGATATAATATGTATTTGTTTGTTGTAAACTAACCCTAACCCTGGCGGCCATGTAGGTGAGCTACAGAAGGCCCTGGAGCTCTTCACCGAGGCCATCAAGCTCAACCCTTGCGTAGCCATCTTTTATGCTAAGCGGGCTAGGTGAGTTGTACTGACTGGTTTATTTAGCTAGGTGAGTTGTACTGACTGGTTTATTTAGCTAGGTGAGTTGTACTGACTGGTTTATTTAGCTAGGTGAGTTGTACTGACTGGTTTAGTTAGCTAAGCGGGCTAGGTGAGTTGTACTGACTGGTTTAGTTAGCTAAGCGGGCTAGGTGAGTTGTACTGACTGGTTTAGTTAGCTAAGCGGGCTAGGTGAGTTGTACTGACTGGTTTAGTTAGCTAAGCGGGCTAGGTGAGTTGTACTGATGGTCTGTTTATTTTGGTTTAGCTTTGTGTCTTTTGAATTAAAGAGTGCCGGCTCTTTACTAAACGGCTTAGCTAAAGTAGAAAAACATCCTCAAGTTGTAAACATGCTAGGTTAGTCTTGGCTCATGGCCAGAGAAGCATCTAGGAACAGCGTTGTGTCGTCGGGTAATCTCACCAGCTTGTCTCCCGTGCGCCAGCGTCTTCATCCAGATGAAGAAGCCCAACGCAGCCAAGAGGGACTGTGACCGAGCCATCACCATCAACCCAGACTCTGCACAGCCTTACAAGTGGAGAGGGAAAGCCAACAAGTAGGTTCCTCTGGATAGGCCCTCCATGATGCTCAGCACCAGCAGGACTAGAGGCTGCTTCACCTTCAGATGAAGGCTGGGGTCTGACCCCGGATCGGTCCCCCTCTGCGTAGTTCTGTCCAGTAGTTAGCCGTGGCTGACCTCATTTCTTTTAATTCCAGGGGTGCGGTCTAGTGGGGCTCTATTAACCTCATAGTGGAAAGGGGACGTGTTTTATAGGATATTTGTACTATGTCGATCTGTGACGCGGTTATATTCTACATTTGTTCCCAGATTGTAACACGTTGTACTGAATGAGGCGTGGGTTTGTCTCCGTGTGCCGCAGGCTCCTGGGGAACTGGGAGGAGGCGGCCAAGGACCTGGCCACCGCCTGCAAGCTGGACTACGACGACGACGCCTCGGCCCTGCTGAAGGAGGTGCAGCCCAAGGCCAACAAGATCATCGAGCACAGACGCAAGTACGAGCGCAAGAGCCAGGAGAAGGACATCAAGGACAAGAAGGCGCGGATAAAGAAGGCCAAGGAGGAACACGAGCGCGCCCAGAAGGTGAGGGCCTCCAGCCGGGCCCCGGAGCATTTTGTTACTGAAACGCGTCGCCAGCCGTCTCCCTTCTCCCCCGTCCTTCATCTACCAACAGCTTAGCAGCAACGCCTGCTGCAGGCGTTGCTGCTAAGCTGTTGGTAGATGAAGGACGGGGGAGAAGGGGTGGAGCCAGGGTAGCTTGTCCTCATCTTCTCCTCCATCTCTGCTAGGAGGAGGAGGCCCGGCAGGCTTCCGGTGGTGGAGGAAGTACCGGAGGATTCCCAGGTTTCCCAGGTAGGGTTCCAGCCGTCCAGACTCACTTTATTACATAGGAGCGGTGGTGCTCCCAACCGTAAACGTCTGGGAGCACCTTCTAACCAACCAGCCACTTCAACCAGTGCTACGTGTAGTTAAGTGATTGTAGAAGTATATGTACTCGTTCTTTATTGGAGCACACCAGTATTGTAGGTCACACCAGTGTGACCAGTCAGAGATTTACATCTCCCTTAAACTGACCGTTGAGGACACGTTTGGGAACTTGTGTCTGGGCTGCCGAGGAAACCTTTTGCCCCATCCCGTCTGACTCCAGGAGCTGGTGGTTTCCCAGGAGGAGCTGGTGGTTTCCCAGGAGGTGCTGGTGGGTTCCCAGGAGGTGCTGGTGGGTTCCCCGGAGGAGCTGGTGGGTTCCCAGGAGGAGCTGGTGGGTTCCCTGGAGGTGCTGGTGGGTTCCCAGGAGGAGCCGGGGGCTCTCCCTTCGGCATGCCCGGAATCGGGGATCTGTTGAATGACCCAGAGGTGCTGAACGCCATGAAGGTGAGCTGCACTGCCCTCGGGCTCCCTCTGCTGACCAGCGCCTCGTTAGGCACCTGACCAAGGGAACAGTAGCCTAGTTCAACTTTTCTAGTTCTCTAATTCTTGTTCGGTTCCTCACTTTACCAGAAATTGTAACATAGTTTTCCTCCCTCATAGTTTGTTTTATCAGCCTTGCTGCCATTTGGCTCATCAGTCCCTTGATGCGGACATCAACACTTAACACTTGAGTTGACTGTGTGTGTGTGTGACCTCTCTAGGACCAGGATGTCATGGACGCCTTCCAGGACGTTGCCCAGAACCCGGCCAACATCTCCAAGTACCAGGGCAACCCCAAGATAATGGCCCTCATCACCAAGCTGAGCGCCAAGTTCGGAGCCCCCCCGCAGACCTAGAGAGGGAGGAGGAGGAGGGAGGGAGGGGAGCGAGGAGGATGCTGTGCAGATGCTTGCGAACATGTTTATTCCACTGTGTATGGATCAGTTAGGGCCGAGGTTGGGACGGGGGTCCGATGGGTGGTCTGGTGTATCAACACGCAGGGCAACGGGGACTGAAGAAGGCATGCTCTACAAATGTTACTCTATACAAGGTGTACTGCGAAAAGCAGATCAAGAAATGACCTAACGGAAAATGTAACCTTACCGAATCTAGTCTTATTAATGGCCCCGGGCTGCGGGTTCCCTTCAGGGTGGGGTGGCAGAGGTCTGATGTCCATTTCAACCATCCACACCCACATGACCCCAGGTCAGCGTATGTTGTATTAAGCCTGCAGCTCCATGATTTCAAACTTTTTTTCCGTGACCGATTAAGTGGCCCTTAACCTGACCCCAGCCAACACCAATGCAGGCACTTTTAAAACAATGATTTTCCTGTCAACTGAATTGTTTTTTTTCCTATTCAAGTTCAATATTTTCTAATAGTTTGCCTCCTTTACTGTAATATTACATGTTCCCTTTCTGTTTTCTTTCAATGCAAACAAAGTTTTTGGTATCTTAAGTCAATTCACAATAAATTTTGATTGTCACATGATCATGAGTCGATTTGTTCTTGAGTTTTACATGCCAACTCATTGCCCTGTACTGCTTCAAGGTTGAACTCCTAAGGCAGTAGATCTGAGCATATCAGGTTTATTCAGTTTTGCTGGATTATGTTATGTGTGTGTGAGGCTGTCACGGCTCCCCATGGGTGAAATTATATTACCTTCACTTGTACTTCGTCTGAACAGCCTCAACTACACCTAGGTTTCAGCAGAAACTGAAACTTCTCGTCTTATCCACAAATGTCATGAAATTATATTCATACCTAAATATTGTACATATGCCTATTATATCATGCCATGTAAGATTGTTAATGCTTGTATAAACTTTAACCATTTCAAATTGATAAGAAATCCAGTGAAGCCGTGTAAACCAGCCCTGGTAGTCTGTCCTGCAATACGCCCAGAACTGAAGTAGGCGTCTAATCCTCACAAGCTGTCGTGCTGACGGATTAACGGCATGGCTCCTGAATACGCCTGCACTAGGATCACCAACCGAGCATCGAACTACAACACAGATCTAATATGAAGACAACGGACCAATTCCCTGTACATTTATTATCGGGATTCCTAGGGCTGATAGAAATTCAACCAATTCAAGCTATAAAGATGCTTGATGTCTTCAAAAAGGTCCAAATGAGCCACAAGATTTGGATTCATTCATATATGATTCAGAACTGAACTGGCAGCGAAATAAGTACAAGTCCATTTTTTCCTAACAGTGATTTATTTTGCTTTTAATTTACAACATTGCAAACTGAAATAAAAAAAAGTATTCTAAACAGACGTCAAATAAAGTAATAAAGTCTAAACATGAGCAGGTCCAGACTCAACCTTGGACCAATGGTGAACAGCGAGTTTGCACAGGCCAGAAATATAAGAGCAAAATGGGAGGCCGAAATCCTTCCTAATGTCCATATCTGTGAAGACAGAAGGAGGAGGGTTAGTTGTCCCCTGAGATAAACAATACATGGAAGGTGACATTCAATGTATTGTAAATATTCCCAATATTCAATATTAGCAACACTATTCGGGAGGGACATGTCTGCACTTCCTGCTATAATAATGTACATTTAATATAACAAGGAACCACACATGTTCATTCATATACCACTATACACTTACTTCTGGAACTCCCACTCTCTGTTGTCCAGTGGACACACCTGTCTGGTCTTCAGCCAGCGGGAGATACAGTGGAAGTGGAACGCGTGCTGCGGCAGAGAATGGAGTAGAACTTTAGAACCGCTTTAAAAAGATGGAAGTGAATCTTGGGCAGAAAGGTTGCTGTGGCCGCTTACATTGCAGACCCCCCAGGCCACGGTGCACTCCTCGGACGTTGCAGAGGCTTGGTTGGCCTGGCACTCTATGCCTGAGAGGAACAGGGAAAAAGCATCAAAATGCAGGCTGGCTTGAATAAATCATGTATTAAAACCACACAAGTTTTCAACTCTGAATGCACCCAACATAAATGTCTGTCGGGGTTTGAATGAGAAGGAAGCCGTTTGAAACTCACATAGATCCATGATGTGATTCCGACATATGGCACAGTTATCCACCACGATGTCCCAGGCCCATAACGCCACGGCGTTCCACTGTGGGAGTCAGTGGACACAAGTTGTCAACACACACATTCAACGTAATGCGAAGTAGACATTTTGGTATTCCTTCGAAATTGGCGCAAAAGAAAACATGAAATGCACATATGAAACCAGAAAGGGAAACACCACATACTGTCGCAGAGCAAAGATTTCACTAGATAAACACTTTGAATGTTTCTTCTATTGGTACCTAACAAATGATGTTAACAAGTACATTTTTAAGCATTTAAAAGCCATACCCCCCCCTTACTAAAGTAAGTAATGACTAAAAACAATTCAAGTAAATTATCTGATCCCATAGTTTAAGCTCGTTAGGTTCTAGCACAGAACTAGGAAGGAGAGCCGAGGGCCTTCATCACTAAACAACCAGGGGACGCTACACTACTTCACACACGAATTAGGTCGTTTTTAAACAAAAGCCGATTCCTCCAAATATACAATTATCCGCTATAATTAACGGTACACGAATACTTTGACTGTTACCGCTTTAATTACTTGTGTCCATGTATCACACTCTCATCTCAGGGAGTGAATTGCAGATTCATGCCCCATGGAGGCTAGCTTATGTGTGCTACCGCTAGTTTAGCGAGCTAGCCATCATCCAATAAGCATTTTTTTTTTTGTTGTTGCGGCCATCGACGTTAACAGTCCGGGGGGTTTTGATGGCAGACATCAGCATTTTTAAACGTTACAATTTGAATGTTACCTTCTTCACTTCAAAACGTTTCTTGCTTGCGCCACTATTGGTGCCGCTTGGAGTATCAACATCCATCGCCGCCGCCATCTTGACTAGTAGGAGCCTCTCGGTTTTAGACCCTGAAGCATAGAAGTAGAAACATAGACACTGCCTCGACCCGGAGCGGCGATGAGTCAAGTCGCCGCCATCTTGGAGCGGCAAAGACTGGCCTTTAAACAAACACAAGTTAACGGGGGAGCTGCTGTTTCTCGTTTTTTCTGGATAGAAATCACTAAAACGTTGACATTTCTCAACTGATGAGTCGTTTTAATATTCACGTTAAATCATAGTATTTATATTTAATATAACCGTTGTTTTTTTTTTAATGTTTTTGTTCCTCCAAGTACATCATAAACCATTTAAGTAAAAAGACTAATTGAATTCTGTTGATAAATGTAGACGTTATTATGCTTTATATCCAGAAAACTGCAGCTCCCGCGTTTACTTGTATTTGTTTACAGGCCGGGCCTGGCCTCTCCAATATGGCGGCGACGTCGACGTACGATCCAAAGGCCAAAGCGGCATCTATGTACATATATCTATGCCGTTAACGCCCAATCAAATCAACACCAAGCAGTGCTGCAGGGTTTAAAGGGGAGGTTACGTCGTTTCATTGGGTCGACATGAAACTATTGCATGAATTCACGAAATATTACAAATCCCGATTTTTTTTAAACTAAGTCTCCGCTACGACATTGTCATTACATTGAGTTGTGGTAAAATACTATCCCTGTCGAAAACGTAAAAAGACAGGTTCTACCGAGATTTGAACTCGGATCGCTGGATTCAGAGTCCAGAGTGCTAACCATTACACCATAGAACCGCTGTGGGAAAGGCCTAGCGGTTTTGTATAAGTACTAGTCAATTCATGTATACAATATAATATCTTTACTTTCTGTTGTAAATCAATCTGAATTGGTTCTAGATAACCATAGTATATATTTGATATTAAACAGTGATGTATGCGTTCTATAAAGACCTCAGGACCATGGATTGTATGACATAAGTGTCTAACTTCTTCTGCCACCTGCCGGAGACATGTGGTCATGACACCAAACTCTGAATCAGGTGCGATCATAAGGTACGACTCGAGTTTATCTCCTGCTTTCAGTGTTAAAAATCTCTATTAAAGGGCCGGCTGAGCGGATTATAATTTACACAACATGGCAATTCAATTGCTAATCACACTTGCCGATATTGTCAAAATCAAATATAAATCAACATTTGTATCATGAGATTATAGAGGAAGTAGAGGAATTAGTTTGTTTATTCAGAGTAATAGTTTGTCACACTCTACTCTAACACAATCTTCAAAACCAAACGAGATGTAGTTTATATCACACGATAACAATAAGTCCCAGGAGACACCTAGTGTTCACATATCACCACCAGGTCACCATGTAGCACAGCTCTGACCCAGGCTGTTAGCTTCCCCTTCACGATGTCTTCAGGGGCTTCTTCTTCTTCTTCTTGTTCCTCTCTGGCGCTGGTGTCCTGGTGGTCTTGGGCTTCCTCTGTGACCCCCTGGTCCTGGTGGGTCCAGGAAGCCTGGCTCTGGTCTTCGCCGGTTTGGGCTTCACCGGGGAAACCTTGAGGGGAGGCGGTCTGTGCTTGGTGGTCTTCGGCGCCCTGGTGGCCGTGTGGTCTGGCGGCGAACCGGTCTCCGCGCAGGACTTGAACACCTGGACATGTCGCACACTTTGACCCCTGACCTCGGGAGGGTGACCGCAGGTGGCCGTCAGCGCCAGGCTCGTGTTCTCCATCCATCTGGGGGGGGGGAGAGAGAGAGAGATAGAGAGAGGGATAGAGCGAGGGAGAGAGAGAGAGAGAGAGAGAGAAAAGAGTGAGGTTAACGTACATCAAAACCACGTTGTGTCCAGACAGAGTTCCCAGCCTTTCTGTTCCTCAGTCTGTGCAGCCAGGCGCTTGGTGACCCACCTGCGCAGGGGCAGCAGAGGACAGCCACACAGCAGGGGGTTGTTGTGCAGGTTCACCACCTCCAGGCCCTTCAGGGGCCGGAGGTCTGGGAGGACCTCCAGCTGGTTCCCTCCCAGAGACAGCAGCACCAGGCCTGCACCCAGACCCACCAGGGAGTCCTCGGACATCTGCAGGGAACACACACCACATCTCCTTACTGTCAAAGAATTGCCGGTTAAATCCAGTTAGTTGAATAGCTAACCAGGTAATAGTTGCTTATTTAAATTGTTACGATGAGCAGTTGAACTGATCTTCAGTTGAGCTAAAGGACCAACAGCCATCAGTGCCAGAGTGTTACCTGCCATACTGTGCATAGAAAGGTTCAACAAAGAACCAAACATACCAAAAAGCAATGTTTCCAACCGGAGAAGGGATTTGTCATTTGAATTGAGCTTTAGCTTCAGGCGAGGAAACGGTCGCATTCCTGAGCTACTCCAGTCCTGCGCCCCCCAGGGGGTCACGGCGTGGGGGGCTGGCTCACCTTCTCCAGGCCCGTCCCGTCCAGGTACAGCTTCCTCAGGGTCCGGCCCACGGGCTGGAAGGCCCTGGCCCCCACCCAGCGGATCTGGTTCCCGGACAGCTGGAGCTCGCGCAGAGCGGCGGCCCCGGCGAGGGCCCTGCTGGGGACCCCGCCCAGCCGGTTGGCGTCCAGGTGCAGCGTGTCCAGGTGGGCCGAGTCCAGGGCGCCGTCGGCGACGGTCGCCACGGTGTTGTTGGTGAGGTACAGCTCTCTGAGCGCCGGGGCCGCCAGCAGGCCCCCGGGGGCCAGGGAGGAGATGGCGTTACGCTCCAGGTGCAGCGCCAGCAGACTGGACAGGGGCCTCAGCGCTACGGGGAGGG
>OMKX01107208.1:0-17699 GCA_900302425.1 Brosme brosme
GATGTAAATAGTTACCTCCCACAGCAGGCTTACAATTAAAAGATTACAGTATTTTTCTACCATTGATGAACAGTAAGCATACTGTTTTATGTTTGATTGCACATGAATCTCTTATTATTTCTGTAATTTCTGTATGAGACTGGATTAACAAACATAAATGGAACTAGAAAATGTTCCATTCCTACGGCTACAACCCAAGGCAAACACCTTTGTACTAGGACACTAAGTTGTATAAGACAAGATCATGATCTTTGAATTTTATAGGATATCAGATCGTTTTTCATACTGTTAAAAACATATAACTTTTTATATTGTATTTTTTTATCCTGAACTGAATTTTATATATAAAGCAACACCAGACAGAATATGTGTGTTGAAAATGTGTTATTATACATTTGACATTGAGTGTTATTGAATCAAATAAATGTTCTGTTTGACATAAATATTGATTTACGAACATTTACTGTTTTTCTACTATTTTTTGTATATAAAAAAAGATTATATATATATGGTAACACTTTACAATAAGGGTATATTTTTAACCATCAATCAACATTTGCTACTGGTGTTCACTAATGGTGCTCGTGTGAAATACAGTATCAATGTATACATTATTTTATAGTTAGGGTTAATACTAACCCTAATCCTAACCCCAACCCTTAACCTAATGCTAATCCTCTATATAATTCTTATTACTGCATTAACTATTGCTATTTATGGTTAATTAATGTACCCTCATTGTAAAGTGTTACCATATATATATACACACACACACACACAGTTATATAAAGTAGAGATTGTTATGGTTGCATTATGTGTATAGATTTTCCCTTGTGAGGTTCGATAGACATTAATGCCAGAAGAAATGGCATTAGCTTATATTGATATGGTAAATTTTGTTTACCTGAGAATACATTGAATTCGATGCGACACCTAAATTACAGCATGAGTAAATAATCAATGACAAAAGGGACGTTATCATCTAAATGATTTGATAGTAGGTCCTATAAAAATACATTATATTTTGTTTGTTTCAGCAGTGTGACAAATGCATAGTGCTCCGTGGACAAAGGTATTAGTTCAGCAACTGTAAACAAAGTATACTATTATCTACTATATAAAATACATTCTTATTAGACGGACACAGTAATGCTAATTTCCTTCAGTTATAATTACATCAACGTCCTGCCTGTTGTGAATTCATATGCTGCAATAGTTCCATGAAGTTGTGAAGGAATTTTGTGACAGGTTCTAGAGTTTGTGCCTCACATGCTGGACAGCTGACCTAGAAATTAAGGAAACAAAATGAAAGAATGTACTGCATACAAACCAATAACACAACATGTTTAGCGATAGTTAGTCAAACAGCAGTTGTTATTAAATATAGGAATCATTTATGTTTCATCAGATTCAGTATGGTTAACAATGACCAGTTCTAACCATATCTTTTAGCAAAGAACCAGAAATACCAGATTGTTTGGTTTTGTAAAACAACAACATTATCATCAGCAGAAAGCCTGCTTTGAGTAAATAATACATAAAATAATAATAAATTATCTCAACAAGATCTCAAAGCACTTATTTTGAGAGATTACTAAACACAGATCCCACTCATCCCTTCAATGGTTTCTCATTGTATGTGTCTTCTGATAAAAATGCAACCAGGACTTACAGAGGTACGTTGTGAAGGTAGTATCTTTTTAAAATGATAAATCTCTTGTTTCTCTTCATTCGGTAATTCCTCTTCCAAGATAATGACCTCCAGTTCACATATATAACAGATTAAGGACATATTTTTGCATTTCTCCTAAGAAAGAAAAACACATCTTTAGAATAGAGCCACAAAGTGATAATAAGCACTGGATTTGCACGCAATACCTATGGACCATGAATATTGAATGTAATAATTACTAGGTTCCAGTATTTTACCAATAACAGTTGTCAATAATATTATCATTATCATTCTAAACATCACAACACACTTTATTTAATTTGGGTGCTGAAATCTTAATTTCATTTGGTGCTTAAATTAACTATTGCAAATGCACATATATTTGTTTATTTCTTACAAATTCCAAGTGTCAGCAAAATGTGCTTTCATTTTGGCTCTTTGATCTAGTCACTACAAATCAAGCTCAGATTGCAGAGTTCTGTGTTTTGGTGCATTTATGGAAAGTGTTATTCTTCTAAATTTACGTTTCATAAATTCTTGGCAGCAACTACTTTGTTTAAATCTAGATCTAAAGAGGTATGCAGTCAAAGGTAGATCAAAATGTAGATATTCAAATATTTCATGAAACAGTTAATTTCAAATGCTTGCTCAGTAAATGCTTTGTGACGTAAAAGCCTACTTGTTTATCTTTATTCTACTTGAATGAATGAATCTAAAACTTACAGGAATCTCATTAAGCGTAGGAGCATAAAGTAAGGCATCAGATTTCTGAAAAAAATTACAAAGAAATTACAACGACGGAGTCAAATTAATTACAATTATCCTTTATTTGTTTTCTTGCTGTACTTCAACTATAGAGCCTATATTTTCACTTAAGCCATTTCAAAGTCTATTATAGGGCTGTAATAACTGATAGGCCGGTGTAATCAATCATGCATGATTTGCTTGTAATGGTGAATCACACCTGGTAATACAATGGTGGCCCTTTACTATGTGTTACAGTGGTTGTGATTCCTGTTCTCACCTCAAGGCTGCCATTTATTTTTTTCAGCCATCGCTGCAGTTGTTTTGTAACAGTTTTGGAGGAGGGGTCAGCAGTGGCACAAGTAGAGCTGCTCAGGATGCTTAAACAGAACAAGAGATCAATGATAACCATTGTAAGATTTCAGGTCAGTGTGTGTGGACAAAGAATGTGTTTTCTTAGATACAAATACTTTGTTTGGAGATCAGTAAACCTACACAGATGTATGTAAAAACTGGCATTATATATATTGTTTGTGATTGCGTTTTGGAATCATATTTTATATTGTCTAAAAGGCCACCTTCAAATGACTTAAAAGAGAAGGCTACTGCTATTCTGTTTTCATATTTTCGACACACACATCAATCAAAAATGGCTGTTATTTTTGCCCACTCACTCAAGTATCGCTTAGAAGTATCAGCCAAGAGAGAGGGCACCCAGTGACAGGAGCAGAAGCATGGAGAATGTGTAGAGACATAGGCTGTGTCCCAGCTAGTTCAAGGATGTTGGCCATTTGTTAAAACCCCAGATTAATTGTTGAAATTGTCGGGATGTAAATCAGCCATGATCTTTGTTCAATTCATCTGCTGTCACGTGTAGACGCGTTCTGAAATTGGGCAGCTGACCATAAATTGAGTGTTTAGCAGCTCCCATAGCTGTATCTTTGTTTTGTTTAACCCAGGTAAGCGCATACAATCTGCCCTGGCTAGGTAGCTTCCTCCCATATGTTGAACACAAATCCTGACTGATTTACATCTCGACACAGTTAATGTCAACAATTAACCTGGGGTCTTAACAAACTGGACAAATCCTTTGAGTTCTTCCTGGGAAATATGTAGACCTATGTCATATTTCAGTGGGAAACGCAATAGGTTTGTTGCTTTGGCAGCTTTTCAATTAATGGTTCTGTCGTAGTGTAGGGTATACGAAATCCTGTTTTTCTTTTCAATTCTAAAGTAGGATAGTCATGTTTTTTTTAATTTAGAATGTCACTGAAATATGTGAGCAAAGAGAAGACTTGATAACAAAAAATAATACATCTGCTGGTTTAACATTACCAGTATCGCCATGGCAATGACTTGAATTCATGCCACCCTTCCACCAATAATGGGCATAGCTAGTTCTGGTGCGACACTCTTGTCATGCGCCCCCTATCAGCTGATGGCTATAGCGGTCCGATCAAACGCAGGCGATTAATTTCAGACCTTCCACCTCAAACACACTCTGTGAAGTTAAGTGTGCTTAGCAGAATTTCGCCCACCACCACCCCAGCCTCCACCTGCTTGGTTCTACTCTGTATCACATATAACCTATACAATGGGTTGAGATATCTTATATACCCCATGGGGGATTGTATAGTGCTCCCTGTTGTCAAATATTGGTATGCTGTTGGTATTCTGTATCTGACATCTGTACGTCATGCTTTAAATGCTACAGCAGGGAGCACCCTAAAAGACTGGAACTATACCGCCAAACTATAGTGTATTACCATTTAATGCAATAAATGGTTAAATCTATGACATGAGTTCTTTCTGACAGAATGTACCTCATAGGGGCTCACTTGCCATTAATGGGTTATACTAGACATATTCACAACCTGATTCACACTGGCTTGTTTGGTACTGTGTTTAAGTGATTCCTGGAGTTAGCCCCGAAAAGTCAGTGCTCACCCCTTCTGTGCCGGGTTTAGGCATTTTGCTCAAGGTAGTGTGGACATTGAAGTTTGGAGCCCAGAATCTTCCAGCTGTGTGTCAAATACCCTAACTACTCGACTATCCGAGGGCCCACTGTATTTATTGTTTGCAAACAATGTGGAGGGATGGAATGTGGATTGGACCGAGGACTACATCACGGGGACTGTTGCCTGATGTAAACAGCTCATAAGAAGTAAGAGAACAAAATGTGCATTTCAGTCGACCAGATATATTATAGAACACATGAATATCCCTCAGCCAAGGGAGTGACGAGGTTGAGCTTTCAAAGGCCATGGTTTGGCTGAAAGGTAAGAGCTGTTTATCAAAACACTGGCTTGTATAACTGCAACTCGATGAATTACTCCTAAAAAACAAACAATTTGTTTGAAGGGTTTACTGAATAATTACCCAACCTCTTCACATGCCAATGCGCCACTGCTACCAATTTGCAGGCTTATTGCACGTACGCTCTTGCAATTATGTTTTGCTATGTAGACTACTATTCAGTTGCTTAGCACCAAAGCGACCGCAGATAAGTTAGCTTGAAATTAGACATTCGCCAGAAATTCAAATTCAATTCAGCTTATATGTCAACATTAGACAGGTATTAAATTAATACACTGATAATTACAACTGTGAAAGGTCTCACAAATGTGTGAAAACATGAACACATGGAAAAAGCGATTATTTCAGTCAACGTATAGGGTCTGGCCTGTACTGCTGACGCAGGAAAGGATGTGAACATTTCAATTCAGCCTATATGTCAACATTAGACTGGTATTAACTTAATACACTCATAATTACAACTGTGAAAGGTATCAGACATTTGTGAAAACAGGAAATGCATGAAAAAGGGCTATTAGTTTAGTGTGTTGCCCTGGTGTGTTGTGGTATATGATACTGTGAGACAAATCTAATACTGGAGGAAAGAATTTAAGTGAAATTGAAGTTTAGTTTAGTATTTTTGTAAGGAATATTGAATAAGAAATTTAGAAAATGTGTTCAGAAAATCTACGGTATTTAACAGATGCATGTTTAGATCCAGTGTTGAAGAATACATTCTGAGGATTTTCCCCGATGTTCCCTCCAACATCAGTATCCCATCTGACCAGATGGTCATTGAGGACTTGCATCACAAAATGGCTGAAGAACTTATTCTTGGTTCTAGTAATATCTTGAAATTAATTAATTGTCATTTAGAAACCCCAAACATTTGAGAAGGACCTTGTTTGAAATGATCTTCCTATGTGTTTGGTTTTTGATTTGATTTATTTCAGACCCCCTAGCAGACATTTGTCGGATGTGTGTGGAAGGACTCCAAATAAAAAGAAAAGTGTAAATAGATATTTTTGATGTATCCATAACACAAAGGAGAGTTAAATGTTTATGTGAAAAGGAGGGAGTGAATGTCAATAAATCTCAGATCACCAATAAGAAATTATGATCATGCTCTTTTCACACAGATTCGGTGTGATGGCTGTCAGGCAGCGTTCCATTTGAAATGCCTCCAGTGGAACAACTCTGTCCAAGCAAACAGATGAGGGCATTGGGAGCAGAACAATTTGTGTAAAGTTCTGCTTGAGTTTATATCTTGCATTAAGTGTTATATTTGTACATATACGTTGACTGAAATAAATCACTTTTTCCATGTGTTTCATGTTTTCACAAGTTTCTCATACCTTCACAATTTATATTATGTGTTTACTCTATCAATACCAGTCTGATGTTGACATGTAAGATGAATTGAACGTTCCCATCCTTTCTTGGGTCACCAGGGCAGGCCACATCTTAGACTTTGACTAAAATATTCACGCTTTCCCATGCATTTCCAGTTTTCACAAATTTCTGATACCTTTCACAGTTGTAAGTATGAGTGTATTTAGTCACAAGGCCAGACCTTAGATGTTGCCTGAAACAATCGCTTTTCCATGCGTTTCCTGTTTTCACACATTTGTGATGCCTTTCACAGTTGTAATTATGAGTGTATTAAGTTGATACCAGTCTAATGATGACATATAAGCTGAATTGAATTTGAATTTCTGGCGAATGTCTAATTTCAAGCTAACTTATCTGCGGTACCAAAACGTCTATCACACGCGTCTACAGTAGGTAAATGTGTACCGCTGTTTTCTTCATTCCCGCACAACAAAGAGGCTGGACCTAGTTCATTAGACCTCACAACGAAGGCTCAAACTGGTCTTTTGCTGAGTGAGCGCTCTTCAACCGGAGACCAGTAGCCTACACGACCTGCTGTCCTACTGTTGACACAGCCCATGTTTACGTGCCCACACAAGCGCGAGGGGCTCTTAGCGTCAGTTATGAGGATGTATCGGTTTGTATGATTTATTTGAACTTACCTTAGAATAAAAAAACAAAGCCAAACATCTCTTTTGTGGCACTCGCGGCAGAGGTCGCAGGATGGGCCAATATGTGACAATTTCTGTAATTGAAGTTATAATAAAGTTTTTAAATATTATTTTAGTATGTCGGCAAATCATTAGAGGACCTATATTATTATGAAGAATAATACAATCATGTTGACCTATTATACATGCCTATCAGGTTGCTTCGTAACAAGTTCATAATATGCTCCAAATGAAAGTGAAAGTGGATGCCAAAGTTACGTGTCTAAATAAACCCTTTGGCAAAGACGAGAGGTGGGGACCCACGTGGATTACCTGCTGGTGTGGTACAGGTGTAATTTGACATGCATCACTGAACATCAGGTGTTGGTTGCAACATCTGCGTTGAAAAAATATTATGGAAGCAGGAAACATTAGCTCGATTAGCATGTTCACTCACCGGTCGCTTCTGGATACGCCATAGCCTTAAAAATATCACCGACAATTTCCCGAAGTTTGTCATCTGGTCAAAGGCGCTGCTCTCCGCTCGAGGCAGAAAACACCATCACATGTTTGCATCTCGATTGTTCACACTCACTTTTCCATGGTTTACAAAATGCCGTGAAGTTGCCGCGAGGTGGCTTACAAGAAAATATGATTGGCTTTGTATCCGCCCTGTAGCACTGTGCTTACTTCTTATCGTTTTATCGGGAGGGCGTGGCCTCCGAAGGTTAAATAAATTAAATTGCATCATTATTTATGAGGCGAGTGCACTCTAGCATACATAAGTGGTTGATACATAAGTCATTGCAGACTTATGCATCAACCACGTATGTATGCTAGAGTGCACTCGCATCATTAATAATGATGCGAGCTGCTTCATCATCCCGATCCTCATCATCATCGTAGTCTTCCTCCTTTTCTCCGGCACTGGAGGCTGCGGTCTTCCAGTAGGCCGCGTACCCCGATGCACCGTAGCCATAGCTCTCCTCTTCGGCACCGCTCCGCCGGCCGAATTTGACGGAGCGAGCTGCGGATGAAGAACAAGAGTTACAGTTAAGTTAAGAGTTGACTGATACCACAGCACAGTCTTCCCTGGCTCAACAGTTGTGTTAACTGCAGGGAGCTTGGATAACAGAATGTGAGCCATCGGGCTTGTCATCGAGTCAATGACATGGTCATGATTATTATCATCGAGATGCCCTCTCTTGCATTTTACAAGCCAGATACATTCAGGATAGTCTAGTGGCTAGGATGTTGGGACTTCCAGCTGAAGGTTCTAGATTTAGATTCCAAAATCTTTGAGCAAGTTACCTAGCCACTGCCTGCTTAGTGGCTGTAAGGACACACACATTGAGAAGAAACCAAACCAGCCATCACTGAACGGTGACCCTTCAAATATAATGACCCACAAATGCAGTCTGTGTGTGACTTACTGGACATGCTGAGGTCTTTGGTCTCCTGGGTCTCGTGGCCACATTTTGGACAGGGTGGCCCTTTACCCTTCTCCTGTTTAAACACTTTGCTCCGGGCATGGTCGTCACAGTAACAGGCCTTGGAAAACAGTCGGACAAAACGGAAATTAGCAACAGTTAGTTGTTAGCAAATAAGTAATCCATCGTTAGACCGGTCCCCTGGCTCATATTACTGTAGTACTAGAGATCTTGACTAGCAAATTCTTGTACTATCTTTTGCTGCTCAGGAATCTCCAATCTCCTCTAAATATTGAGGGGCCAAGGTCACAATATCTATTCTCCTCACCTTACAACGTAGGCAAGAGTGTTGCCCCAGTCGGTTGCAGGAAACACCTACAAATGGGACATGGAAAGAGATTAATCTGAGTCTGAAAGGTGTAACTAACACTTTACACTACAGGCTAGGGGTTGTGTTATGATAGCTGGTGTTGACTTAGAAACTGTGGTAAACAAATAGAACAGGAAAACCGATTATCATGATTACAGTGTAGTAGTTGTGTGACTCACATTTGTATGTTTCTGCCTCAAGGATTTGGCAGCTCGCCTGGTGCTCAAACTGATCATCCTCACACAGGAAATTCATACAGAAGGAACAGCGGAAAAGACGCCCCCCTTTCCAGAACAAAATGTCAATACAATTGTGCACCATTTCTGTAAGACATCCAAGTGGCAATAATTTTGAATGGTACTCAACTTACCATGTTCCCAGACATTGCGATCACATTCGATGCACTCTGCATCGGTCAGTGGGCATATACAAGCATGTGTACTCAGACACTTCCTACCATGGCACACCCAGGCTTCACAGAAATCACACACCGCCCCCTTGTGCAGAAAGAGATAGATTTAGCTTTGACGCTGCTCAAGTTCAAGTTGAGGTAAAAGCAATGAAACACCCATTGAACGATGTGAACACATAAATTACTTATGCATAACAGGGTATTTGATTTGAAGTAATCATTATCTTACCACCATCCCCATCCCAGTGCTGTGAATCCCAGGATGTCTTATGACACAATCTGACGATTTCATGCATTTGGTTTTTCCTTAAAAATAAATCATGGCACGGCAAATGTCAAACAGTCAAATACAGTCATTGGTAGACTAATCTAGTTCACTTTACAAGTTCTAGCTGGATTCAATATTATTTATGGAAGTATATTGAGAACTATCAGTATTACTCTGTTCAAAAGTCAGAGCCAATCAATTCAAGATGGAGTACTCACCACATTGGGCACACATTGGCAGTTTCTGTACTGAAGAACAAAAGTAGCAGAACGCCCTGTTCTTCTGTCTCCTATTGGGCCCAACAGTAATACAAAAATAAGCAGGTGAAATTGGGTCTTTTAAATGTTTTTTTTTTACATATTTGTAATCAGACATTACTTACCTCTGGCATTTGTCACATTCCTGAAATGCAATATGGAAAACAATTTCACATATTACAGGGGTAACAGTCAAAACTTTATTTATCACCTAACATGAGTAGCCCCATCTGGTACTCTAGCCATCGAGATGCTTATTCCAGGAAAGAGATCGATTTTTGTACTTTTCAACTTGTTTCCGTTAAAGCTTAGACCATTGCCTATGGTGTTAGATGGGACTCTATCTTGAGATAAGCATCTCATTTAGCCTGCGAACTAGACAAATCTGCGAGCTCATTGTGCTCAATATAACATATAATACACATTTGCGAATTAGTCTGGCGATGTCAGGCTACATCTCATTGGCTATAGTACCAGATCGGGCTAATGTGTGAGCTGCATTGAAAAATGCTGCGTCCTATTCGTTCAACTATTCCAATGTAGATATCGGTTATCGTCATTCGGTTTATTACCATTGCAAAATTGCACGGGTGTTTGGCTACGTCGATATGGTCACGGTTGGCTCGAGTCTGCTTCTCTCTTTCCTTGCGACTCTCAGCCTTCTTACGGGCGCCGGTTTTCTTTTTAGGCATTTTGCTCAGAAATAATTTAAATCACTTTACCTGCAAACAAAGAATACGTTAAGAAATAGTAAAGTGAACACTGTCGGCTCGCCAAATGTTGACTTTGTGAAAGCTAAAAACTGTCAATCCACCATTTGCATGTGTAGAATAAATACAGTCATCATAGATTTCTTCATTGATATTATTTGATATATATATAAATATTATATGACAACCCAGTGTAAGCAAATTCTCAACCAGCAAGAGTGACGATTCATCTATATGGGTGTGAGTTATGAGCGAAGTTTTGTTTTTACTGCTAACTTGGCTAAAGGCAACACGTAAGTAACGTGTCACCTGTAAACACCAGTGTATGCCCTCAAATGTACACGACGTTCATGTATAGGAAAGTTAACGATGCACTGTATGTATGACATGCATTTATTTCAATAGCTTACCAAAAACTGAAAATGAGCACCCTGGTTAAATGAGGATGAGATGAAAAAGAGGACAAGCACGATTAGTGCAGCGTGGAAATGTGTCCGGAAAAAACGTTGGCGACAAGACACATTCAGCTTCTGTACTTTAGCTAGAATTCGTGATTTAATCCCATTTATAACCAATTGTGTTCACAGACATCAAAGGTGATTATAATTTGTAAATATTGAATTTTTTGAACGTGATACTAATGTATTACACTCGGAACGAATTTGTTTTCTTCGAGACATATATTTTTGTAGCCACGTTAGTACTACTTCCGATTCTTCCGACACACTTCCCACGTGGCCACGAATGACCAATCAGGAGCCATACAGGAAGCACGTCTGACCCCAAACAACAACAGTCTGTATTCTCGCCGGTGGAGGTGCTCTGGTTGGAGCGTCAAAAAAAACACCTCAAACGAAAGCCAACGTGTCTGATAGTACTTATAACCTCAAAAATGTTATGCTTTCAATTCATAAAGCAAATATGAAAGGATAAAGTTTTTTTTTTTTTTTTACAAAGAGAGACGATCTTTCCCGACGCTGGGCAAGGTGTTTGCTTCGGCGGTGGGGACGGGACCCTTGTTTCCGAAAAATGGCAGTGTCCCTCACCCGAGCCTGCAGCAACATAGCTCTCTCCACCTGGCTCCTGTCGTTTTGTTTCGGTAATTTGCTGTGCCTTGAGTTCACGGTTGCAGAGAAGGAAGAATGGTACACGGCATTCATCAACATAACATATCCAGACCCTGTCACCTTAGAACTCAAAACCGATAAATCTGAGTGTGGTCGCTATGGCGAACACTCCCCAAAGAAGGAAGCTCGTGGACTTGTTTTATTACCTACTTTCTTTCGGGACAGACAAGGTTGTCACATTAATGTCAAATTTCCAATCGCCTCCCAAAACATCGCCTGGGTGGCGTTGATCGCTGCGGGGAACTGTACATTTCGGGAGAAAATCAGCAACGCTGCAAGTCGCAATGCATCCGCAGTTGTCATTTACAATGTGGGCTCAAACAACCCAAACGACACGATAACAATGCCCCACCAAGGTGAGAAGCTTCCATTAGAGTGTCACAATGTTGTGTTTGTTCTATCATCTTATTTTTAGTGGCCATCCTATACCATTATAACTATGCTTTATTTCCGTTTCTGACTTTGAATTGTATCCACATTGTAAACTATGAAGGCCTATTATGGGATGAAAACGTGGTATTTCAGTCGTTTGTCTGTGGCAGGGGATGCTTTTCCTCCATTGCTTCTCTTTTTTTTCATTATTCCGGATATCTGGGTCTGACTGGTCGATGTAGTTTCCTTGAGATGATCGATGTCACGGCCCTGAGGTGAGAATTAGTTGTGGCCAGGGGTTGGAATCATAGCAAAGAGGTAGCGAGGGAGGAATGAAACGCTCATGGCAGAGATGTGGTTATGTTATATAGTTGTAAACGATTGGGTACATTTTGATGTCGTACGAGATAAGTTGTAGAGCCCAATATCAGATATTTATTCATTTCCTACGTTATATAATATTTAGTCATTTAGCAGATGTTTTTAGCCAACATAATTTATTTAAATATAGGCCAATGTCATTCAATAGCAGGTAGGTGTTTGGCGTCTTGTTCAAGAATGCCCTCGGGTAGGTGGCGGACATAGGGAATCGAACCCAGTAGGCCTACCTTTTCCACTATCCTGCCCACATTGGCAGCTGTTATCAACCCGCACATCGTCCCTTCCTCAGCTACAAGCGTGAAAGCAGCAGCACGCCATAAAAGTTGCAGATCGTGTGTCGAAATTAGATCTAGAGATAAAAAGTAGCCTACATTTAGTTTTTCCACAAATACAATGTTTACCACATTCAACTGTTTTCATGCAATGTTTCCTTTGTTTGTTTCAGCCAAATATTGACATACAATTATCTTTTAGATCAGTGTAGTAAGACAATGTCAGGAACACACATCAAGCTGCAGTTAAAAACAGCAGATGTTTTTTTTTCTGCTGAACCATCAGATGAAAGACAGATTTAAATCAGTAGGGGAATCAAAGAAGAGAATCATGTGATCAAATGCATGAAAGGGGGCAACAGTGAAGTACAAGCACCTTCCAAGAGAGAAGGGAAGGGAGGATTGCAGGAGAGAAGGGCTTGAGTGGGCTGTACAGGCCATTGGCTGGTATTTTGAGCAAACTCATTCACACACCTAAGGTACAGTGCCAAGGAGCTCCCTCCACATCTGTCATTAGGAATTCATATTTAATTAGTTCATATGAATAACAATTCAATCATTAATTTTGAAGCTATTTAAATTCAGATCTTCAAGTCTAAAGTCAAAAAATTGCTTGGTCTTTATTGTGTGAAAAGACTGCAGCAGTGTAACATTTTTTTTGCTGGTTTCCCTATTTACTGTGTGGTAACTGAGTGTCTCCCTAACATTCTGTCATATCAGCTATAATCTGCCAAAAACACGAGAGCCAGCTAAAGGGATATCTCCGCATTGGCTGCGCTGTGGTTTTCATTGCCAAATTCTTGCCAACAGTACATTTTAAAACCTTACTTCTTTGACTGGTTGAGCCACAGCCTGCCTACGAGGATATTATAGTCTTCGTTTAGAGTCTATTTTTATTTTCTCTAGCTGCGCCACGGTGGGCAGCAGGAGATGTTCAGAGTTTACGGCTTAAGAATATCCTGAATACCGTTGTGCAATATTGGAATTTATTTTCTAATAGTTTTGCTTTAGGATTGGGTTACAGACAGGTTTTTTAGTAGGCTACTTGTAGGGCTTTTCTATTCCTGCTGTAGTGTATTCATTCATTCTGTGTCCACTGTTTTCCCTTTGCATCGATTTGTTTAAAGCCTTATATAGGTTTTCAGGTGAACTGAAAACTCATTGAGTTTGGGTCATGGACTTAAGTCGAGTTTAGAAGAGGCTAGTTATCGTATTAATAAGCGAATACATTACATATTCCTTTACTTCATGATCACAGGGAGGCTGGCATGTTACCGAGGACTATGATTTGATCCAAAGAGAGTATCTTCAGATGGAAGCCTCAGCCCAGGGTGTTAAAGTAGCTCTTAGCTCAGAGGCTTCACCATGCATTATTAGGGGTGTCCCTCAGGGCCACATGTCTGGCACCTGCCTAGGGAGCACTGCTGCTGATGGCAGCCTGAAGACTCAATCCACTCAGCCTGAGAGGGATGGCAGGGAGTTGCTGTGGGGATCAGTGGACGAAAAAGGACTGCAACAGCCACCCATGAAGGAATTTGGTGCAATGGGAGTTTTTTAACGACATCATACAGACATATCTGAATAATACAGCAAGGCTGATTGTCGTGGAAATATAAGTCGTAGCTATTATACAACTATATACAAATTATATAAACAAGGTTTATATAATTACTACCCAATTGAAAAAGCATTGCTCCTTGGACCTAGAGATGTCTCCCTTCCTCTCTTATTTAAAGGTGATAAAGATGGTTTGCATTTGCATTGCCACTGTAACCACGGAGTCTGATACTGAGGCCACGCCAATCGACTGACTTCTTTGTTGTGTAGATTCCTTTAACTGTCTTGCAGCCTTGCAGACATGTCCACTTCCCCCATAATGTATTGTAAATTAACTTGGTCTCTCCCGCCATGGGTTACTTCAGCCATGGCCAATCCGCACCTCTTCTCGATGGTCACTCCCCCTCACCTTTGTTACCTTTGTTGTTACTGCCCTCGATGTGAACGTTTCCCTATAAGAATCACACCCGTCTCATTGAATATATGCATGGTAAATCGCTACCTGTATCTTCCCATGATCATGCTCTAAAATTAAATCAAATATTTAGCTGTCAAGAAGTGTGCTAAAAAAGAAGTTATTCTTCATCACGGATCAAGCCTGACTGTTGGTTTGAGTTGGATTACTAATACGGGAAAATTGCTAATAAGGTGCTTTTTTGGTACAGAAAACCCTACCAGAAATAAAACCAAGGATGATCCATTTACTGTATCTATTGTCCCTCTTGCCTTTCATATGGTTTGTGGTAGTGTTCATCTTGTATGACCATTTCAGCCCAGTAAACTAGTCTTGAGCCTAATGAACAGAAATTGAACATTAGACATTGTTTGGTTTTGTCAATTATAAAACAAGTTATACCTCCATGAGATCACTTTGCGTACTTTCAGGATCCCGATTCATGAGCAACAGACAAATTCTTCAAAATTGACCTAAACGCAATTCTCACCACTGTGCCAAAGTTCATCAAAAAGAGTACCAATGGCCTTGGAAGAAATGCTTACCGTCAAAGCTACCTAGGGATGGGTGAAAAAAATGGATTGTATGTAATGGGAATGTTTGCTTCCAAAATACTTAGATTGACCCAAAAATCCAAGCACGAAACATCAATGTTATTTGAGTGGAAGCAAATAAACAGTATGTCCTACATAGAGCTCTATAGTGAATGAGCCATAAGTCAATATGCATCAGCTATGCTATGCTCTGTTCTGTCGAACCTGAACCCCAACGTCAAACCCATACTGTAAACCACGCTAAATATTCAATCTGATAATATAATATATACCAAATCGCAAATACGTACTGTATAGGCACTCTATGGTCGAATCGGTAGGTCCCTGTTGATTCCCGTCCCTAGAGCTAACGTGTGGAGACGTGGTGCATTTGACCCCTCCAGGCACTGGAGACATAATTGCCGTCATGATCCCGGAGCCCAAGGGGCAGGACATCGTGGCGTTGCTGGAGCAGAGGGTCATGGTCATGATGGATATCACAGTGGGGACGCGGAACCTGCAGAAGTACGTGAGCAGAACGTCGGTGGTGTTTGTCTCCATCTCCTTCATCGTCCTCATGACCATCTCCCTGGCCTGGCTCGTCTTCTACTACATCCAGAGGTTCCGCTACGTCAATGCGCGCGACCGCAACCAGGTAGGGCTTTATGGATGTCTTCTGATCAGATTCAGAACATTGTATTGTCTTTCCACAGTGAGACAGAAAACGGTCTTTGGTGTGGCTCACATTAAAACCTTAAACACAATATTCACTTACGGCAGACGTGAAAGAAGTGGCTGTTTGCGGAATCATACATTTTTTAAGTAAACATTAACAGTGATGCAGTGGTGAGTTAGATGTGATGAGATGGCAGCATAGGCTTTTTTAGATGCGTCATCTACACAGGAATGGTTCCTTGATTTCTAGTGATGGCTATGTAGTGAACTTAATATAGAAAGTACGGGAAAAGTTTGGCAGCTGGACAAACGGAAAGCTTCTGTGTTTACATGCTACTGCACATGCTCACAGACGTCTTCTGAGCGAAGATGGTGGCTGCAATTTAGGCAGTGGGATAGGTCTTGCAGAGCAACATTTTTGTAAGTCACGAGGGTAAGTGTTGGGGAGGGTGTTATTTACTGATTGGAAAGATGCCCAAGCATTCACTTCTGAAACAATTTAAGTGCTCAGTTCCCGGTTGTGTACGTAGAAGCCTCTCAGTCTGTAAGTCTATGAGCATGCGCATTGGCGGGTGAACACAGAATCAAAACTTCTGGATTTCTTTGTTTGTTGGCACTATTGGAGAAAGCTACCAAGTCAGGGTAGTTTGAATGCGCTCACCTGAGTTGGACCAAACAAAGATACAGCTATGGGAGGTGCTTAACACTCGTTTAAAATACTATGGATGTCGAATGATGGTCAGCTGCCAAATTTCGGAACGTCTCTACACCGGGAGCGCAGTTGAGTTTAACAAAACTCATGGCTGATTTATATCTCGACATAGAAAATGTCAACAATTAATCTGGGGTCTTGGCAGACAGAATAAGCATCAGAATGTGACGTGTGGAATTTAAGTCATGATTATTGGGTCTGTTTTAGGATTTAGCTGATTATACCAGGCTTTTATTTAATTTTATACCTATGCCGTGACATCTAGTCCTCACTTCTGTTCGCCTTCTGTGCTTCACTGGGTTGTAAAATAAAGATTTTTTTTTGGGTTATCTTATATTTCGTGTTCATTTTTATCTCTTTCAGAGGCGCCTGGGAGATGCAGCCAAAAAGGCCATCAGCAGGTTACAAGTGCGAACCATCAAGAAAGGGGACAAGGTTCATACTGTTTTATTGTTCCTTCGTCACATGTTTAAACCCAATCACTTGTTAAAAAAAAATCCAAACTCCTAGTTTCCTTGCCTGTGATTATCTTACCAGAGCTTATGAGACAACCATCAGTCTTCTTGTGAGGTTATCTCAAAGGCTTGTTTGGTAGGGTAAAACATTGTGAAACATTCACACACACAAATGACTTCGGTTCATCGTGGGCTCGGGAGATTTTAAATTCCAACCTCTGATTTGGATTAGCCATTATTATCCAGAACAGCAGATTTCAATTTGAAAGATAAGTGATTTAGTGAACTATTTTAATAGCTGAATTTGGGAAAAATAACAGTCATGGCAGGTTTTAAAAGACATTGTCAACAACAAACTGAATATGTGATCCCCTTATGGATTCCAATCATTACTGCAATGTGATAAGATTAGCAATGTATGCATTTGTAAAGTTCGTCAGTAAAACAAATGTGTGGTGTGTATATATGGGCCTATATGGGCAGTGTTTCCCACACATTGACGAGACTATGGCTCACCGCCATAGTCTAATTTCGGCCGCCATAGTTTCAATATCCGCCCAGAATCATTTTTACCTAGGCATATGGACTTCACTAGCAGCTCTAATAACCCATTTGTACCGGATGCTGCGCGCCGCAACATTGCATCTACCGCCGGTTGCTGCGTAGCGCAGCTTTGAATCTCCTGCCGGCTGCTGCGTGGCGCAGCATTGTTGATTTGTCGTCATTTTCAAGACGCGTGCAGCATAGAATGCACTGTCATTGGTTCAGATACTCATGAGGTGGGTCTTGTTGAGTTTTTTTAAAACCACGTGACCACCCAAATGTTGTGTGGTTCGCCGAAAATCACGTCAATCAATCAGACATACACGTGCGTTTATTGTTGATTTGTTTTGGAGAGAGGCGAGATCGCTACGACAGAGCAGGATTTTGACAGCGAGGGCAGTGACATTGAGTTGGGAGAGTGTTTCTTTTTAATTGACGG
>OMKX01107215.1:0-10227 GCA_900302425.1 Brosme brosme
CAATTTATAGGTCCGTAGCAACCTGGGCTAATGGTCGATGATGTCACCCTATCCGGCTGAACTGCGCCCCAAAAGACAAACAAGGACAGATGATGAGGAAATGAATGGCGTTGCACAGAAACACAACACACACACACATCCACGCACATAGACACACACACAGACACACACACACAGTAAAAACACATCGCATTCTGGCCATCTCGAATATCGCCATGGCGATGGTGGCGGTATCCCAGCGAGACGAGTGACATTAAGGGATTACCAGGAGAGCATCCATTGGACTTCAGTCATGAGCTTGAGCCTGGGATCACAAAGTCCATCCACTCTCTCGCCCTCGCTCTTCCTCTCTCTCTGCTCTAACTCTATTGCTGTCTTTCTCTCTCCAGTCCCCTCCCCATCTCTCTCTTTTACCCTCTCTTTCACCCTATCTCCCTCCCTGGCTCTCTGAAGCCGGTGTTCTCACTGTAGGATGGCATCAGGCGGGTCTGTTGGTTGTCATCGTGTTGTGCATTTAAATCAATGGGGCATGCCGCAGTAGATCATCCAAGCCGCCATGAATGCATGGTGGCTCTCCATGCTAAACACACATATACTGCTCTTAGACTCCTTACAATGCACCTTGTGCCTGTGGCATCGTGCTCAGTGGGCTATACAGTGTCTACAATGCATGTGTGTGTGTGTGTGTGTGCGTTACGACGGGAGCTTCCACTGTAGTGTGTCTATACAGCGTGTGCTCCTCTGTACAGTATGCTTATATAAGAAGCCATCGCTGCATTAGTGACATCATAATGACAACGCGCGCTCTATCTCCTCTCCATTGATGTCAGTGGGCTGCCATTGTAATCTACCTAGAGCGTATGGAAGTGTACGCGTCCAGTGGCTGTATACGTATACATGTGGAGCCCTGAACTATGTAGGCTCTCTGGGGACGGTTTAGAACAGGACATGACACAACACACAGGCCCTCAAACTAACAGTGTTTAACATGAGGGCTTCCTGAGTGGGAATCAAGCGAGAACAATATAAAACTAGAAGATGTGCTAAGTAGAGCACGGGCCTCCGCCCAGGGAATAAGCTTGTTAGAAGTGGGCCTGCTTTGGGGGGAGCCCATTGGCTGGTCTGACCCGAGTCCGATGACACCCCACAAAGTCCCTTTTAAGATTCTCAAGAAAAATTGAAGTGGGCAGGGTTGGGGGTGGTCACCCACCAATCATCATGAACCCTTCAGGGTAATTTGTTGGTGGTGTTTCTAGAAACAGTTTCAGCAACTCGAAAAAGGATGCTATTCTGTGAGTCGACATTGAATCAATTATCGTAAAGCCTAGCCGACGAACAAGCCAATGAGGGTAGTGAGGTCGTCTTCGGAAAAGTAAAGTATAAGCTTCTTTTTAGCTAACATTAGCTAACATAGTTAGAGTCAATATTGTTGTTAATAAACGCAATTCTAAGAGAATCTGTAATACATGCCGCAAACCAATTCTAGGGTGTTCTATACTATCTGTATTTCCTAGTAAAACGGCACAGTCCTACATCACCATATTTCCTAGAATTGCAACCGCTATAGAAAACATCACAGCACAACAATGAGCCACAACCACAGAAAGTCACAGGGAGTGTGTTTGAGGTACACGTGCGGTTGAGTCACTGAACAGGCCACCTGCTTCACACTGCCGAATTGCATACGAGCAGCACAGACAGACAAAGTGATACCTGTGTAATGGATACCCTGTAATTGCAATTGCAATGTAAACAAAGGAAAAAACCTGTATTACAGTGAGCTTCTTGAATAGAGTGAGGAATACAATAATCTGAAGGTGGGCTGTGGCGTACATGACTTAAATTATTCTAAAGCTTTCTTCTACACTTGTACCAGTGTAAAAAAAAAAAAAATGTTTTTGGGACTCAAATTGGTTACACCTATATTGTGTGAACGACTACTAATAAATATCAGGGCTATATTATAACATGCATTCCAAAACACTTCTTTTCATAATACTCTGACATTAGGATAATGTCTCTCTCCCTCACACTTTCTCTCATTCATCGTCTTTGCCAAACTCAGTTATTCCCCAATGGGTGCACACAACAATACACACTACGAACCTCAGCTCATGCCCATAGATCACAGATTTCAAAGCACAGGGTGGATTTAAGAGTGTGTAACGCCTTCGCTCTGCACTCTTTAAGGGTCGTGAAGGACACACGTCCCCGTCACCTCCAAAGCAGGAAGCAGTTTGAGTCAGCACACTTTTATGATCATGTCCAAAGCCTTGCACAACAATTCCCTGAGAGATCTCAGTAACTTTTAAGTTCAATCAAAAAACCTCAGTGATCTCTAGTGATTTTGTTATCATTTGGTAATGGTTCCATTGGGACCCCACCCTCATCCTACATTGAATGTACCTCCCTGCTCATGCATTTCATTATGCTAACATGGGCGCTATATATGCTAACATCAACGTTAGCGTATAGAGCATATATAAGGGGAACCAGCACGCGTGTTCCCCTTGAAGCGCAGGGCGCCTCCTCAGATGGGTTGCATGCCATAAATCTTCCCCACACACCCCCTCCCCGCATTGACTTTACTCAGGGGTGATGGGGGGCACGGGGGTTGAGGTGATAGGGTGGGTCATAAAAATGATGAACTACAATCCCAGGCCCTCCCCCCCAGTCCCCCGCTCTCCCTCCTTCCCACCTTCTCCCCCTTGTCATTCTCAGTCGCTCTGGCTTTCGCTTTCGCTGGCTTCTGGGTCCCTCTTCTTTTCTCCATTGTCCTCCGTATACACATAATGCTTCGCCTCATCTTTACGTCACCTGATACAGCAGCAGCCCCCCTCGTTGGGCTGCGTTGAGCTAAGATGTGTTCTATGCTGTGGTTGGACAGAGAGGCCAGGATGCTAAGTAGGGAGGGCAGCCGTAGTGATGCCATTGGTGTGTCCTCCTCTGTCCCGATGTCTGCTGTTCGTACTGGATCTATAATCTATGCAGTACGGTCTGCACACACATTCACCCACTTCACGCAGGCCATGCTCACACCTGTGCATGCATATGGTGATATACAGTATATCAACCTTCAGTCAGCATCAGTTTTTGCGGAACCAGAGGATGCCCAATGATGAAGTATTGTGAATAGCTGAGGATAGCTGTGAATAGCGTAATACGCGCACAACGTCAACATAAAAACAAACGGCCAAGTCAATATTTGACCCCAAAATGCACTGATGGTTTTAGGACCTTGAAGAGATTTAACTTTTTCAACTACACATTTGTTTTGGGCTCCTTGGGGAATTGTACGGGAAACTCCTGCACAATCAATTAGTCCGTCCACGAGAGGGGAGCGGGGAGACCTACATAAAAACCGTACGGCCTTTTATAGCACAGCGAGCAAGATCCCTTATGTAGTTACAATAAACCACTTCTTAATTAAAGTTTTTTTTTCCTTTTACAATCATCTATCAACAAGGGCATTTATAAATCACACACACACACGAAGCCAGCGACAGGAAAATCCCCTTCAAACGCTCCACAGCGGATAAGAAGGCACACAGAGAATAGCACCTATGCTGACTAATGCGAATGCGAATTGGAACAAAAAGAGAGACAATGGATGCTGTTTGGACTTTGAAGCGCCGTGCTGTGCTGTGGCGAGCAGGACAGCGGTTAGCTACAGGAGATGGCAGGCTGATTTCTCTGTCATTGGGACGGTGTGCTGTCATATCAGCAGTGACAGCCAGGAGAGCTGATAGCATCTCGGACGTCAGGGTCTCTCATCTTCTCGCCGGTGTTCTTCCTCTCTCTCGTCCTCTACCGTCCTCGCATCCTATACCTCGCATCCTATCCCCTCTTCTACTTCTTCCTTCCTCTTCCCCATGCTTTGTACCCTCACCATTCTACCCTGTGGCCTCTGTTGTATATGTTGACCTTCTCCATTGTTTTTGCTCTTTCCCTTTCATACACTGCCCCTCAGACCTATATTCGTTGCTCCAAGACAGCCCATCTTTCAGCACTTTTGTGTTACCTTCACACTGGAGCCTAACTTCCAGGATAAACGTCCACGGGACAATAGTACTACTAATTTATGTTGTGATATAATCTGTTCAAATCCAGCTTAATAATCAGCATAATGTTAAACTGCTCAGCAGTCATAGCAGTAAAATGAAATATTCTGATTGCAAGAATACAGATAGATATAGAAAGATCGATAGAGAGAGAGAGAGAGAGAGAGAGAGAGAGAGAGAGAGAGAGAGAGAGAGAGAGAGAGAGAGAGAGAGAGAGAGACACACACACACAGAGGGACAGAGAGAGAGGGAGAGAGAGCGAAAGAGAGAGAGAGCGAAAGAGAGAGATCTGAGTAGGAGGGTCAATATTCTCAGCGAAACGTCCTCCCGTGGGCGTGGTGATAAATGCAGCCGCTTCTCAACCACGTTACACGAATTACTGCCACCTATGTAGACGTAGCTTACTTTATGACAGGAAATTACTTGTCTGCTTGCCTAATTGTCGGGATCAGTTTTTTCTTTTCTTTAACCAATTTTAATTCAGTGGTCTAACTACCACGGAAAGGTGTTTGGTGTAGGCCTATTTATAACGGAATTTGACAATGTCTAGAGTTGCTGATGTTTCCAAAATTCGCCAGGAGAGAATGAGGGAGATCAGTTTACGGGTGAGTTGGTCTTTGATAAACAGAACGTTCCGGTTAAAATGCGTTATAGGTATAATCATGAAATGAAGTGGACGAACTTCGGGGCAACGAAACAGGTGGGCCAGTGCGCATTTAAGTGTGCGTGTGGGATGTGGCAGGAGTGCTGCTGTACCGCTTCTGTTTACTAGACTCGCTTCGAGCTCCTTCCGTTTTAAAATGTTTTATTTCCATTTTGCAGCACTGAGTGAGTCACACTGAAACTTTCCAATCAAAAACTCGTCATAAGTAACGACACCCACGCGCGCGCGCGCGCGCGTGTGTGTGCGTGTGTGTGTGCGTGCGTGCGTGCGTGTACTTATTTTTAAAACAAGTTTTAAAATGTGGCCTACACTTCTGTCCAAACAGCCTTTGTAGGACTTGTATGTGCCTTGTTCATGAGAAACAAAGGCAAATAAACGTAAAAATATGCCTACAAATAAATTACAAATTAAAGAATTAAAGTAGGCCTAGAACCGTTTCCGTTAACAGACGTATGACATATAGCCAATAATCAAAATACGCAACAATAGCTTGTTTATTCTCAAAGTTGTGCTTAGGACGTCCGTTTTATTGTAAAAGAAAGATTTATATGTATGCATACCTTGTCCACTCACTTCAGAAAAAAAAAAAACACTATCTCGTGAAACTGTTGTGAAATGCATGGAAATGCAAGCCAGTATTTCGTGTTGCTGTTAACTTTTGATTTGAGCTACTGCTATGTCATGGTGTGTGTGTGTGTGTGTGTGTGTGTGTGTGTGTGTGTGTGTGTGTGTGGGGGTGTGTGTGTGTGTGTGTGTGTGTCATTGTGTTCGGCAATTGTGTTATAATCGACTGCAGCAACGATTTTCCAGTTTATTCTGTGGATTCTTTATTAATTTTAGCATAATATTGCAGAATAAAATATTGACATCCGATCTAACTACCTTTCACTTACTTATTTCATTTGGACTTAATTTCCTCATAAAATACATCACTGTATGAGCTTCTGCACACTACTGCAGATTATGGAGCAGTAGCCCTGGAAGGTTAAGGAGGATGGTGGAAGAACGTAGATAGGACCCTAATCTGATGGTAATCTCACTAGGCACCACAAGAGGAAGTGCATGTGTCATTGATATGGTACATGATAGGGTGTTGTTGGATTGATATGTCATCTAACAGCCAACTGAATGTGACTGAATGGCAATGCTGCCGACTACACAGTGCCGCTGGACTTAATAATTCAACATTTGAATGTTGAAAAAAACTAATTGGAGCAAAGATGCATTTGTTTTGTATTCAGAGACAGACACAAGAGGATGGAGATAAAAAACAACAAATAATACAAATGGTTTTAGAGAGATGACCCAGATATCCCACCTTGGATCCCAGGCTCAGAGAGAGGATGGTGTCTTCAAAGGCTGAGTGAGTGTCAACATGAGGGGGGATACCTATGTGCAGCAAGGTGTACAGTTAGCATGTTATTCAACCCCATTAGCAACAAGATAAGAGATCAACGTTCATTACATTACATGCAACTCAATTTTTGGTTTTCAGAGTTTGTGTTTTTGTCTGCAAAATTGTTTTCTTTTCCCACAAAACGAACACATATGTTAGTACCTAAGTATTGATGGCAAAACCAAATGTGGGCTAGGTAAAACTCTGGTGCCATCTTGTGGCAAAAATAAGGATATATTAGTATTTCTGTATCTCAATGGTTAGCTTCTTACTAACAATAAATTGTAGGAAAAAATTAAAATGTATTGTATATATTATAATAAGTTAATAATAAGTTACATTTATATAGCGCCTTTCTCAAACCCAAGGTTGCTTTACATAGTGGAAACAACAAACAAACAACAAACAAAAACAATACAACAAAAACAAATCAAAAGGAGAGTAGGAGGAAAGATGGAGCTATGCGTTGGGTGTGGAGAAGTGCTCCTTAAACAGAAAGGTCTTGAGATGTGCTTTGAAGAAAGGAAGAGAAGGACAGTCACAAAGAGGCTGGGGGAGGGAGTTCCAGAGTTTGGGGGCCAAGGCACTGAAGAGCCTGCCACCCAGGGTGGAGAGTCTGGTGCGGGGATAGATAAAAGATTTTGGCCAGAGGATCTGAGTGAGCGGGAAGGAATGTAAGGGGTCAAAAGGTCGCGGATATAGGGGGGAGCAAGGTTGTGGAGGGCTTTGAAGGTGAGTAGCAGTACTTTGAATTTAATCCGGGACAGAACTGGTAGCCAGTGGAGTTGATGGAGATGTGTGCAGATCGTTTGGTATGGGTGATGAGCCTGGCTGCAGAGTTTTGAATGTATTGCAGTCTTTGAAGGGATTTAGTGGGGAGACCAAGGAAGAGTGTGTTGCAGTAATCTAGACGGGACATAATGAAAGAGTGAACCAAGGTCTGTGCATCACTAACAGAGGAAGGGTCTGAGGCGTGCAATGTTACGGAGGTGAAAGAAGGCAGTCTTAGTAATTGTTTTGATATGAGGATCAAAGCTAAGGGTGGAGTCAAGTTTTATACCAAGGTTTTTAACAACAGAAGTGGAGTGGACAAATGAACCATCGATGTTGAGAGTGATACTGTGGGATTTGGACAGCATGCTTTTAGGGCCAATCAGTACAATTTTGGTTTTGTCTGTGTTGAGTTTGAGAAAGTTGTTTTGCATCCATAGTTTTAAGTCAGAAAGGCAGTCAGTGAGGGAGCGTGGTGGGGGGTCAGAGGGAGAAGGAGCGGTAAGATAGAGTTGGATGTCATCAGCATAGCAGTGGAAGTTTAGTCCGTGGCTGTGAATAATCTGGCCAAGAGGGAGGATGTATATTATGAAGAGGGGTGGCCCAAGTACAGAACCCTGGGGGACACCACAAGTGACAGGGGACATGGGGGATTGGGAGGTTGGAGATACGGCGATAGTTTAGTAGAGATGTTAGGTCGGAATCAGTTTTTTTGAGAATGGGTGTGACTGCAGCAGTTGTAAGGGCAGCAGGCCAAACACCAGATTTGAGGCAGGTGTTTACAACCAATGTAATGGGGTCTGAAAGTGTTGTGGCGCAACCTTTAAGTAGAGGGGTGGGGTCAGGGTCGAGCTGACATGATGAGGAGTTGGACTTAGTAATGATGTCTGTGATAGTGAGGGAGTCAGTAGTGGTGAAATGAGAGAGCTGAGGGCCCAGAGAAGGAGGAGAGGAAGAGAGAGAGACAGCATTTGGGTTGAAACAGTGGTCAATATTGCTTATTTTGTTTTCAAAAAAGTGTAGGAAGGCCAGGCACTGCTCTGTACCCACCTTGTCCTGGCTGGTACTGATTGACAGTGAGTTGGTCTGGCATGGCTCCGATGTGTCCGTCCTTCAAACAGCTCTCCAGTATAGGCACACACTCATCAGGAAGGCCTAGCAATAAAACACATACAACTATTGATAATTTTCCAAACTTAGTAATAAAAAGGTACTAACTGCCAGCTTCCTTGACCATTTCATTCACTTGTGGCAAATTATCTGTATGTATGAGTACGAGTGCTACCTCCCGTTTTGATTGGAGGTAGCATGACATGACATCTTGATAGGCTGATAGGAAGAAGATGTGGTTGTGGGATGGTTTGAAGAGCAGAACTTACCGACCGATAAAGGTTTGCCTTTGTCCACGTTGTTTGTGTCGTAGTGAAACTCATAACCGTAATGCTTCACTCTCCTGTGTTTCAAAGCCTTCTGAGCTATAAACAACAAACAAAGGTAAACAAATGTTGTTAAAGGGTAAGAACAAATATGCAGCCGAGATCTATAGTAAAATACATGTTATGTAAAGTATGCTTGTCCCTTACCTGTGACATCATCAAAAGTGGACCAGTCAACAGCCGCCAACAGCACAGCCTCCTCCTCTGAAGAGACGAAGTCCTCGACCAATGAGAGGCCTTCTGGGAGAGGCACATGCTCCTCTGCCTCACATGGTACTGCTCAAATCACAACACAAGGTGCATTCCCTTTAAAACACATTTTTGCAAAAACTAAATGTCAACAATGACCCAAACATGTGAGTGAGTGTGTGTTAATAGACTGGTACCTGAATCAACAAAGCTGAGGTAGAGTGTCGCACTGTTGTCTCCACAATGCAACACGTGTCCATTGAGAAAGCCATGAGCTTTCTGGGCACCCTGCTCTAAACTGTACGTAGATTAACAACAGCAACACTCAACAGCAAGTGAACAAACTACCATTTAAAATCAAAGCATCTATACCCTGGAACAGAGCCTCTTGTTACTGAAAAGGGACAGACCATGACATTAAGACCATGATCTCAAGATTGACATGACAACTGAATATTTCCAAATACATAAAGATGTGGTACTTTTGCAAATAGTTTTAAAGTACTAGGCCTACCTGTATGTGACAAAGGCATATGGTTTATGAGGAGGCATGATGATCGTCTCCAGCTCACCCATCTCCTTCATGGCTTCACACAGCTGCTCTCGGCTCACCCCATTTCCCAGCCCACCGTTAGCCACCACCAGATTCTATAGAAGACATCAACAACTCCTTACTTTCTTTACAGAATGACTGTAATGTCTTTTCAGTAATATGATGGGACCTAGACTCATTAATTCCATTACAACATCCACCCCTCGTTATTCTTCCACCTCACTCACGATAAACAATCAAGCAACACAACAACAGAAAGGAAATGCTACTGTTAAATGCTTTTAATATCATTAAAAAAAAATATCATAGCAGAATAAGCAGATAATAACTTGTATAGAAATGAATGAACCACATACTGTACGTCTTTAAATATTAACGGGGAAATCTAACCCGGTAGCATACACTAATTAAAAACAAAGCACTTTAAGTATATATCATAAGGTTATTATTTAGTTCACTACTTTAAGTAACCGAGGAGCGGCTCATTTCTTAACTACATGACTGTTTACTGCCTTCTTGTTTTACTTTTACGTTGTTACGTTGTTTGTATTTATTACCTTGGTGACGTGCGATGCCGTTCTAATACCGTCATGTTTTAGTAAAATATTGCATGCTTTAATTTGTTTTCGGATGAGTTTCTTCTGCTCTTTACTCATTTTGACAGCGCTCATGTTTGCCTCACTGAGCTCCATGGTTTTACTGTTATCTGTGTCCGGGTGCAACGTTACGCAATTCTTCAGTTCCACTCTACAATGCTAGGCGTCATTATTTCTGTCATTTGCACGATACTGACGTAGTTTGTTGTGTATTTGTTTGTTTATTTACACAGACATGATTGCTGTTGTTTAAAGCAAATTAGTAGCAATATTGTTCTCTGCACAGAAAGGTCTCCAATAATGTGCTTTGGAGAATGCGGGCATCCCGCTACCAAAGTATTGTAGACTTTAGTAGTGAATATGAATGTTGATGACATTATGATTTAAAAAAAAACATTACACAACTAACCATTAGTAGGCTATTTGTATTATTAGTGTACTGCACTGATTTTCATAATTTAATCCAAATAATTATGGTTTTAATTTGCGCATTTCGCGCAAATTCTATTCACATTTTAATTAGGTTGGATTCCATAGGTGCAACTCTCTACCCTGAGACAA